>NDGM011027095.1:0-12490 GCA_002564305.1 Octomys mimax
AAGATAACAATGTACAGTGTATTGATTATCAAAACTGTCCTATTAATCAGCTGTGAAACTGTCAAAAAAAAAAAAAGCCCAGTTTATAGTACTTTGCCATCGCAGCCCTAGCAAACTAATAGTCACTATCCCCAACTGCACACCAAAGACCACAAACATCAATGGGGGAAGGCATCTGCATACACTTGCCAGTGCACACACCTGGTGTCACCGGCAGGGACTCACCACTTATGTCGTTGGGCCACCTAGTACATGCTCTCTTTCCTCTTTCTGAAGTGTAATCTGCCAACCCAGGGGATGTGTGGTTGTGTCTGCTCTGAGGCCAGTCATTGGGTCCACCGCCCAGGTCCCCACCATAGCTATTTTCCTTCATGGACTGGGAGACACAGTCATACGTTGGTTTATGAATGCTTCTGTTCATGAACAACTTGGTTCATGAACAGAAGAAGCATCCAGCAAAATGTTGCTTCCCTTTGCAAACTCCGCATCAGGTAATGAACATGAATACAACCATTTTCCCCTGAATCATAGAACAAATTAAGTTCTTGAATCAAGGTACCTCTACCCACACTGGACATGGATGGGCAGGAGCCTTTTCAAATATCAGAAGATCACATATCTAATATATTCATCCACAGGTGACAGTTATTAACATTAAATATGAACATGGTCATGCCTTCTTGGTTTGATATTGTAAGGACAGATGGGACTTCTTAGGAAGGATTAGAAAAGGGAGAGAGTGTTTAGGAGAAAAATAGCTTCTGCAGTGCTCTGAAAATGTAAACAGCTGACAGTTTGCAATCTTACCTTTGTAACGTTGTCTACCTAATTATTGCAATGTGTACCCAAGTTCCCCTATTAGCCCATGAGAACTGAACCTAGCAACAAGCCATTCTATTGGATGGGGCTACCCCAGAGGGAGGAACCACCTCTCAACCCCAAAAACACAAGACAGCTGCCCACACTCAGGGGTTACTCAGCTGTGCGGCTCCTGCCTCACAGGAGGCTCCAGGTGGCTTTCTGCCTAATAAACATTACTCTCACATTGAAAAAAATAAATAAAAAATAAAACATAAGCATATCAGGCCACGCTTCTGCTGCAAGCTCTTCAATGGCCTCCCATTGTCCTCAGACAAAAGCTGAAGTTACAGTGGCACCACCAGGCCCTTCTCAATTTTACCCCTCGACTTCATTTGCCAGTGTCACACCATCACTGATACCGCTCTCAGCACACTGGTCAACATGCCCCTCACCACAGCAGCTAATCCTGCGTTAGGCCCCCTCAGCCTGCTAGTCACTCTTTCCAGATGATTCTTTCTACTGATTGCACAGGACTTGCATCTGGCTTCAGGTACAGACTAACCTGATCACCCCATTTGAAATTATAATCTCTGCCCCAGCCTAATGCTCTAGATCCCCCAAATACACTGCTGGATTTATTTTCACCCATACAGTTTTCTTTCTAACTTTCTACATAATTTGCTCCTTTAAATGTGTACTTATGTATCATGTTTGCTGCTAGTCCTGCCCATTAAAGTACAAGCTCTGTGAGGATTTGAATTTCCTCTATAGCATTGATTTACTGATGGCTTTGTCTGCTATCATCAAATGGTGGCTTGTATACAACAAGCTTTTAATATTTTAACTAATATCTTTAGCTAGTATTAAACATAGTTTCCAGAGCTATTTTAGATAAGAGAGAAACTATTTGTCCTATGGAAACAAAGGCGTTGCTTGGGAGAGTTTAAAATAATGGTGGCAGTGGGAAGATTTGTTTCTATTGTTTATCCTCTTTTTTTTTTTTTTAACCCTTTTTAAGAGGCTGAGATCAGGACACGCAGAACAGCCAAGCACCTAGCAGCTGCTGGGCCTGTCCTGCCACCAAGCCGCTGCCTGAGGAAAATGGTCAACCCTACCATCTTGGAGAGAAACTCCGACTGGTTGGGTGGGAAGGAGAGAGGACATTTCCTTCAGCAGCAAACAGTGATTTAATGAGCCTTGACAATTACACACAAACACTTGAGGATCAAAGGAAGATTAATTAGTAATGCTATTTAACACTCCTTTCTCTCCCTCTATGCAGAAAATACAAAGTGTAATCTGAAGAGTCTTAAGCAGGCCAACATTACTGTTTTAATTAATTAGCTAATAGAAATCGGGTTTCCATTATACTGTCAGTCTCTTTTTGTACAAAGAGAAATGATCAGACAGACATTCTTTTTATACCAAAAACCCGCTCCTTAAGGAAGTGTTTTTAGGATGGCCTGGCACTTCTGACTAGAAAAAAATAAATATTCTTCAACTCCCCAGCGTCTTAGAACATGAAAATAAAGTATGAATATGTATTTAAATCTTACTAATACCAGTTCTTTCATTTCAGACAACTTGCTTATAAATTAAAATACATTTTTAGGCGGAAAACATTGAATGATATGAGCATAATTAGAAAGGAACTTTATGAAATGAAAAGCAAGTAATGAAATGTAAATGAAAAGTAATAAGATAGCATTTAATAAAAGGTGGGGATTTCGTTATCAAAATTATAGAAAACAAAAATAATGAAATTTTGACAAATTATCTCTCAAGTTCCACAATAAAAATAAATACCTTGCTTAAAACAAATTGCTGTTTTCGGTTACTTAAAAACAAATACAGTTAAGGGACTCTTTCCCCATTTACATAATTATTTAAAGAAATTTAAATACAACTAGGACATCAAATGCTTACATCCCAATCATTCAACTTTTTTTTAATTTTATGGAAGAAATAAAATTTCAAAACAAAATAAATATGAGACTAACAACACATTGTGTATTGTTATCTGCAAAGTAGTTACTTATAGTACAAGATATGGGCATAAAATCTTTAGCACAAATCTTTCCTTTCAGTGTACTAAAAAAAACTAGTAGTGTAACTAGCCTATACTTTCTTTCCCCTTTTCGCTTTCTTCCCTTTTCCCTTACCCTAGTTCCTTTTTCCTTTGAACAACTTCTTCCCATTTCACAATATCTATTGTACATTTTGGTCCTTATTTGCTCTTCTACTGACAGGATCTAACCTATTTAGAGTGGCAGTCTCATCTTCTTTTCGGGAAAAATACTGCAGAAGCCAGAGGATCTACTTAAGAAAAGACCAAATGAAGACATCCCTAACCATGGGTCACTGGTGCTAGCCATCCCTAACCACTGGTAGATATTGGCAGACATCGCTAACCACTGGTAGATGTCTGGGAACTAAGAGTTAAAGGGACATGAATAAAAGCAGTGTTGAACCCATGGGCTATGGAAAAGTTTACCAGGCCAATTTTATTTTTAATAACCAAGAACCAACCATTTCTTTCTAGGAAATAAAGATAAATACTACAGTTGAGATTGTTGTTGTGGGTATTTGAACATACATCTGTAACTGAAAAGCAAGAGTACTAACTACTATGTGCCCATCCTGAAACAAGATCAGTTTGATCTGATACCATCTTTGACTTCAAAGTTTTGGACTAAAACAAAACCCTAGAAATAGAAACATATACATCTCAACAGGCTTTCAAAACCAAAGATTATATCTCCCAAATAGATTGAAATGACTGAAAAATTACCCACAGTAAATCCAGTAAGCATCCAGTTTTTATAAAATACTGTTGTGCTTACCTGCATGTTTTCTCTACTGAAGAGAGGTTTTCCTGAGGCAAATGCCTGAAATGGCTGTCAAAACACAAAATATTAGCAGTAGGAATGAGACGAAGTATTCTTTTAAGTGAAGCTATTAATGGATTCTAAAAATATTTTAAGTATCATTTTATCATTAAAAAATAATATATAGTATAGTCAGAAAAGATTAGTACAAAGGAGAAATTAAAAATCAAGCATAAAGGGCCAGCAAGATAGCACAGCAGACTAAGTGCCTGCTTAGGCAAGCACAAGGACTGAGGCTTGACCCCCAGTGCCACATACCATGCCAGCCCCT
Organism: Octomys mimax; assembly: GCA_002564305.1. Lineage (NCBI taxonomy): Eukaryota > Metazoa > Chordata > Mammalia > Rodentia > Octodontidae > Octomys > Octomys mimax. The sequence goes on from NDGM011027095.1 coordinate 3,961, forward strand.
GGCCACAGAGTCTGGGCATGGTGGCACACACCTGTAATCCCAGAAATGGGGAGGCTGAAAAACAGGAGGATCACTAGGAGTCCGAGCTGTGTAGTGAAACCCTGCACCAAATACATAATTTTAAAAAAATCAAGAATAAGTGAATTTCTTTTATGTGATCAATGACAGTATCGTGATGTCTTTTTTATTAGTATACCTTTGCAGTACATAAACTTCATATGGCTTGTCTGAAGTTGGTATTGCACACAACACATTCTATTTTCTTTTTTTATTCCCTTTTCTTCTCCTCCATCTCTTTCTATCTCTTGATCCCTTTCCCATTTGAGAAAGTTCCATCTCCCTACTTATTAGTTATGTTTCACTTTGCTCTATCAATCTTTTTTGCATTCTTAAAATCTATACATAAACGTGGATTCCATTTTCATTCATAAACATGACCAGATTATCATCCTATACTATCATATTATTGGTAAACCTAAATCCAGTGCGTAGTTACATTTGATGATATAAATGCAGCACAAAAAGCACCCCTTTCCCATTGTCCAACGTCTATGAGAGCAGCTTCCCAACATCACCCCAAATATCAGCTTCAGCTTAAATGCTGTTGATGACTGTTGGGTTTGTATTTCTGATTATTCCCTTTGGGTTCCTAGACAGAGTATTTCTGGGCCAAAAGAGGAATATACAGTACTGAAAAAACTGAAAGAGGATGACTCACTTCACCCTGTGCTGTGTGAGATGCCAGGAGGAGCGCACTCCTAACAGCACTGAGCACCACCCCCCCAAAGGTCTCAGCTAGTTTGATGCAAAACTGTGTTACTACTCAGCTTTATTGTTTTGTGGTTCTTTTTCCAATGAGCTACCTGTTAATGTGTTTGGTTCTAAATATAACAGAGAATCGGGAAATAATTATCTGACACAGAAGACTGTTGTATTTTGGGGTTAAAATCGATCTTTCTTGTTACAAAAAGCTCTTTCTCAAAATGTTCATTTGTAGAAATCAATACTGATGTTGTTCCCATTTCTCCTTGGACAGCAGGAAGCCACCAATAGCTCACAAGGACAGCTTACTCCCGCACCGACAGTCTCCACACACCTGGGCCTGCGGGCAATCTATGGCCAGAAGGCTATTCAGAAAAGGCCATAAATGGGCATCTATTGTGGAGAATCAGCTTTACCAGTGAGGGACAAGCGACAGGTCCTACTCACTCTCTGAAGGACCTGACTGCCCGTGGCAGTGACCTCATTAATGCTCTCTGGATTCGTTTTACCCTCTTCATGTGGCCTTTCCTCTGACCCAACACCCTTTCTGCCATCACCTTGACACTAACTACTTATGCCCAAATCCTTGTCTCAGGCTCTGCTTTGGATGGATCCCCAAGCCAATTCATCACATACAGCTTTTTACTGAAAGAAAGTATCAGTGAGTGCTTTCTTAAAATTTTCGTTCTTGAGGATATTCTACAGTGCTTGTAATGCATTGAAAATTTAGTAATGGAAACTGGGACATGATGGATCTTTCGGTTGTATAAACAGAAAGGGCTTAAAAACAAGATTTTAGATTTGGTGGTAAGAACAAAATTACAATGATATAATGTTAGAACATAGATTTTTTTTAAGGGATATGACAAAAGCCCAATAGTAATCTATAAAACTTTTTCAGTTATTTCCTTTACAAATGAAACTTAACTCATTAATCCCTTCCTTAAATAACTGGCCTGCAGCCTAATAACGTTGGCACCTATTTTAATTATAAACCTTGAAAGCATTTCCTCTTTTAATTACACTTTTTAAATTCCCAATTGAAGCTGGAAAGCTGCAAATTAACTTTGAGAATACAAAATTCGAAGCCAGAATCCACGGAGAGAGAATTCACCCACACCTTCATTGTGGGAAGCTGGTGGATCAAAATGAAGTTTGGAATTTATAAGTAAAAAAACTTAGCCTCAGATATTTTGATTGGTAAAAGCAGGGGCCATCAGAAACTCTTTCATCTTCCATTCTACCCTGCCGGTTTCTCGGCCCTCCTTGTCTTCCTGGCCTCTGAGTGGGGATGACCTTAAGGCATAGCTCGCTGACTTCTGTTCCCTGTCTGCCTTGCTTCCCAGTTGCCTGCATTCAGTCCTACGCTTAGGCGCACACTAATGCTTCCAAAATGAACCCCGCCACCTGCGCATGCTCTGTTCTGAGCATCTCTGCTGGCTATCCACCTGGCTGTCTACTACGCATCTCCGACCCTACAGGGCTGGGCAGCATTCCCGTCTCAGGGTCTGAAGCCTCTTTCCCAGGTTGAGCACTCAGCAGTCATCCTTGACCTCTCTCACACTCCACACCCAAGGCATCTCCAGCAGGTGCTATCAGCTCTCTCTGCACACCGCACTCGGACGTGGGCCACCGCATCCTCCTCACCCTCTCACGTGTGAATACCCCAAGCATTGTCGTGTCTCAGCCAGATTATTTTCCATGTCTGAACCGTCTTTGAATTAGTCTATTTGGGCCACTGCCACCCACAGTTTAATCACTAACAGTAAACAAAGTGGTTGTTTTATATTTAGCTCCTAGCATGCCATGTCTCAGAACTATAAGATTTCCCTTCTGGCTCCAAGAACATTCAAATCCTCGGCAAGACAGAGGAGGTCACTCAGCACCTGGATCCTGAATCCTAGTCCCTCCTCTCCCGCACCCCTTTCCTGCAGCCCCCTCGGCCCTGAGGGTTTACCTCAGCCATGTCTCGTGAGCACCCTCCTCAGAGCCTTTTCCTGCACAGTTCCTCCTGCTTAGAAGGCTCTTCTCCCAAGTTTTTGGCCTCCTCTCTCTCAAAACTGGCTTATTTTAGTCCTCATCCTGAACAAAAGAGTAACGCATGGCCCTGGTCGCTCTTGTTCTTCCTGGCTTGGCTGGACAGCACAGCACAGCCCCACTGGGCACCGGCTGTGCTTGCGCGTCTGCTGCTTGCCCTCTCGCTGGACTATAAGCGCCAGGAACGCGATCGCTCTGCTTGATTTTTTTACTGCTCGATCCTCATTCCTGGAATCATGCCTGCATTGTGCAAGCACTCAGTAAGTATCATAAATAAATTAAAGTAGAACGTTAATAGAAAATGGCTACCGGCAGAGGTACAAACAAGAAAATGCCAGTAACTTGACACCCGGCAAGAAGACAAATTACTTTGCACCACACAAAATGAATGAAATAACTAACTCACTTCTCTCTAGACAAGTAGGTGGGTAGACAGATAAATATATATACACTCACACACACATATACTATTTATAATACACAGATCTGTTCTCTCCATATTATAGATAGATAGATAGATAGATAGATAATTGATCACTGAATGTCCTTCTTAAGGTGTTCTGTGGATAACCTTATACTTAACCTATTACAATAATTTTGTAGGGTTTTTTCTCAGTTTGGGGATTGACTCCAAAGCCCACCCTGGGCATGCTAGGCAAGCGCTGTTCCTCTGCCCAACATCCTCAGCTCCTGTCGCAGTAAAGGCAATGCCACTGCAGTCACATGGGGCAGTGATAAGCAGGGATTTGAGAGGAACACACTGAAATAACAAATGCACTGTGAAAATATGATACGAGTGACACACAGACTTGTTTCCTCCCGTGGGCCCTCCTGTCCAGTCCGCCAGTGTGCACTGCACCTGGCACACTTGCTCTCACACGTGCCATCTCGCATGTGTAGTCCGCACTGCTGCTGTGAGTCCTGCCTCCCCATTTCCATTACTCCTGGTCCACACTGACTCTGCATCTGCCTGAAGAAAGATCACCTAGTGTGGTTTCCAGATCGCCACAAAAACCAAAGCAGAGGAAAATAATAGCTCATCCTGCCTTAATGCACGCTGTCACTGAAACTCCAGCATTCATTTCCAAGAGTGCTTCAGCTATCCAGTTAACAAGCAGAAATTAAGCGACCTAGATAAAACTATCTCAATTCAAATAGACCAGGCAAAAAAATGTTCTTTCTGCACAGAAATCTGAAAATATCGGAACAGCACACCATTAACACACTGACAGCATAAAATATGTAATCTAGGAAAGGATCCAAATAAGAAATGAGGAGAGATGGTTTCGACTAAGAACATTAAATAGAAGTTATAACCAAAAGCTATGAAGTGGTAGCTGATAAATAGTCTGAAGAGACTGTCCATCCCAGCTATAGGGGGCCTGCTTAGGCAGGTGGAGGGACTGCAATTTCTTTTTTTCTTTTTTTTTTTTTTTTTTTGGAACCAGGGATTGAACTCAGGCCCTTGCGCTTGTCAGAAAAGCACTTATTCTACTGAGCTATCTCCCCAGTCCATGTCCATCCCAACTATAATGCTACCAGCAGCACCCCTGAGCCACAATTCTATTTCAAAACTTTTGAAGCACATGTGGTCCCTCAGGTCCCCTCTACTCCACATCAATGAAATCCCATGAGTTTGTTCTTACCTGTGGCCAGACTTCACAAAGGGTTGTGATGCACTGACACTAAGCATACTTCTATGGGAATGTGCCACATGTTTTAGAAGCTGTTGCCCCCTCTGAGGTAAAGAAATAGCTTTGAATCAAATTTCCTGCTTACCTTAGATTTTTGAGGAGCTTTACAGCAGGAAGGTATTGCGCAAGGCATATTTTTTCCATAAACAATCTGAAATAGCTCAGAAAAGGCTTCGGAAAAGAAGCCTAAATCAAGAAGAACTTCTATCTGTAAATAAAGGAAGAGATTTTAAGTTATAAAAATAATTAGAGAAAAATCATAAACTTTTAAGACCCAAAATTTCTGCAGGGAGGGCTAGCCAAATAGCTCAGTGGATTAAAGTGCCTGCAAGTGGGGCACAGGGGCCAGGGGTTCAGGCCCATGGCAACTGAGACTGGGCATGGAGGCATACATCTATAATCCCAGCTCTTGGGAGGCTGTAAACAGACAGATCACTATGAGTCTGATTTAGTAGTGAGACTTTGAACACCCTGTAGACCCTTCCCTAAAACACAAATAAAATACAAAAAAAAGAAAAATTTCTGCAGGGAGATTATAATGTGCTGTGAATCAATACTCACTAATTCATGAGTGGGTGGGGTTGTGTATTAGGGGGTGTGTCTCAGCTCCTATGAGCTGTGGACTAAAATCTGATCAGCATTGATTGGATGGTGCTTACTTCACGGAAGGAATGCACGTAAAGAGATGATAGTCATGGAAACATTTTTTTAAAATGATGATGTTATCTCTTCATTCCCACAGCAAACTGTGGCTTAGTACCAAAGCAACAGCGACACTCCTCAGTTCTCGAGTGCTCTAAGAAACTCAAGGGAACCACTATATGAACTTCACAATATAGAGGCATAAAAACCTACTAATTTCCCCATCCATAATGAATAAAGACATATACTTTCAATTTGAAAAACATATACTCTCTATGCAACTATCAACATTAATGAGCAACTACACATTTTACATGCATACCTTAATATAATCCAGTGGGAACATCAACCAGGAAATGGTGGAAAAAACGCTCGCTCATATTCTTTCATTCATCCAACATGCCCACTGAGTACCTCTTGATACTAAGCCATCTTGAAGGTTACAGCCATTGCTATGTATATTTAGCTAAATGCAGGCGAAGCATGAAGTTGCACCCAGCATAAGATAGCCAGGGCATTGAGTGCATTGAGAAAAAGCTACTGTGAGGACTGGAAGTACTTCTGTGAGGAGAAGCCCTTCAAGAGAAGAGTTGGGAATGATGTCAGAGAGACAGACATGTGAATATTTTCTGGGCACCCTCCCCCTTGCAGAGGACAGCTGTGGTGTCCTAGAATGTTCCAGAAACAGCCCATGTGGTTAGAGCTCAGGATTCTAGAAAGGAATTAGGAGGTGGGTACAAAAGGGAGTCAGGGAAGGTCATATACAGCCTCTAGACTATAGTAGAGAATTTGCATTGTATTTTCTACATGATATGAAGTTACTTCAGGGTTATCAACAGGAGTCTGACATGACTTATGTTTTAGAAACACCTAGTGATTTTATTAAAGAGAACAAAGAAGTGAGACATAAATACTGACACAGGAAATCAAACACACAACTGAGTGAAATAGATATAGATGATACAGATGATAGGTATAGACGTAGATACAACATTTCAAAAGAAAAATCAATAGATCCTCAGCATTTCAATCCATCTTACTCTCTCTTTTCCTTTCCATACTTACTTAGAAATCCCAAGAGTGTACAAAATAAAATAAAAAGAAGATAAGTTGGAGGAAGTTGGATACGAAAATAACATGGTAATAAAACACAAATGGTCAGAAGAAGATTTTTAAAGGGAAAGAGAAGGTTGCCTGTCCATCGAGTTGCACACTGAGCTTCTCACCTTAAACACCTTGGTCTCCAACCTCCCATGGCCATATAGTAGGAAAGCACTTAGAGACATAGGAACCCTTTCAGGTTTCTAGATGACCACTTCCTCAGGGTCCCTACAAGAAAACCCCCAGATCTGTATGTAGTTAGTCTCTGTAGTCTTGACTCTAAGGTTGGTGAATTCAGACTGCAAATGACAGACAAGGCTATGTCTGATGTCAGTGTATCATGCCAATCAAGACACTGACAAAATGATGGTGGTGATAACAGACACAATATTTTCAGAAGTGACCAACAGTGTGAACACAAACAACTCAGATGGCAAAACAGCTAGCTGTAAATCAAGTCTTCATTCATACAAATACAGAGCCATCAGTTCCCTTCCTGGGAACATTTGATATGTTGAGAATTCTAACTCTTTGAAGAGGTTGGCAGTTGATCATAAAGAGGACTTAACAGCTTTCCACGAGAGCCACGAGTGCACCATAGAAAGCTAACAGCATGCTCTGCCGCTGTTCGACTTGTCAGAAACCATCACTGCTCGTGATTTCCTGCCTCTGACTTTTCTCTTTTTCCACTCACTGACCCCAGTTTACTTCAGAAAGGTCAGGCAAACTCCGCTCATGGGAGCTGTCATTTCTTTCTCTTCATGATCTGTCAGCTGCCCTTTAGATTGCAACTGTCAAGCACTAATCTGGTTTTTCAGTACTACTACACCAGCAGGATCCTGCCTATGCCTCACTCTGCTCCAAGCAGAGACTAGACACCAGATCTGACCATGTCATTCTCCTGATCAAACTTCTGGAATTAATACCCCCACTATGCAAGACTTCAGAAGACAGGCCAAAGTTTTTCACTGGGTTTTAAACCATGTCAGGACACAAACAGCTGAAAAATGCTAATAAGTTGCTATGCCTTGACTGTATTCACCCCCTCCAAAAAAAAAATTATGAATTAAAAACTCCTAAGCACAGGTCGATAATTTTGCAAAGTGGGGCCTTCAGAAAGTAGCTAAAATTAGACTTGGTCATGAGGGTGGGACTGGGATTAGTGACTTTGGAAGGGGAGGAAGAGACTTGGATCTACTTGTCCTGATCTCGTACTACCCGATGCCCTCTGCCATGTGCTGATGTGGCACGAAGATGCTCACCAGATGCAGCCCTCGGTCCTGGACACCCAGCCTCAGGCACTATGAGAAGTAAATTTATTTTCTTCATACATTACCCAAACTGGTGAAGTAACCTAAAGCAGACTGACACAAGCCAATGAAAACAGGAACCTGAGCAAAAGTTTTATTCCGAACTGTCCCTGGGTGCCCTTCTGGGTCTCCGCTCTATGTGTAACAGCAATTTCTCCAGCCCCCTTAGTGACAGACCAGCAGACTCCTCTTAGCCAACTCTTATCCACAGTCTCCTCCCACCCCTCACTGTACCACCTCCACGTTCTGTTTCTTCGTGGTTTGGAATTCAGGTCGGGGCCCTGGAATCTTGTCTCTTTGGTGTTCCTCATGTTATCTGCACTCTCGCTGCCCAGGGCCTCTGTCCAATAGAACTGCACCCCCACCCACCGCCACGCCAGTGCTCTCTTGCCCTGTGTCTTTTACACTGTTGTTCACCAACAACACTCCCCTCCTCCTCTTTCCAACTTGGTAATGTGTGCTCTTTTCAAGCCTGTATTCTTAGCTAGTAAGTGAAACCCAAAGCCTCGAAGCCGCTGCCCGCCCCCACATATCCAGAGACAGTGCTCGCCACACTCATGTGCAAAGAGCAAGGGACAGGTCTACACACTGCAATCTTAGTGCACGTCCAGTTTCTCTTCCCAGTTGACATAAGAGAGTTTACACAACCATGGTTTACATGAATGAGACTCAAGGTACTAACATGGCACTCTGAAACAGAAGGCCCATAGTAAATGTTCAGTGAGTACTTATCAGCTATCATATGGGTGAGTTCCACTAAATACCGAAGAGATGCAGGCAACAGGCACCTGATAAATGCTTGTAAATTTTAAATTCAATATAACCGTTCATCAATATGGTTAGATTTTTGGAATTATTTGTAAACATGAGAAGTATATAATTCTTTATGTCTATTTTTAAAAATATATTCTAATTTTTAAATTTTTTTCATCATATTCTATAGGAACTTAAAGTTCAACATATCAATACTTGATGAAAAATACC
>NDGM011027096.1:0-16433 GCA_002564305.1 Octomys mimax
TTCTTTCTTTCTTTCTTTCTTTCTTTCTTTCTTTCTTTCTTTCATATCAGGGACTGAACTCAAGACTTGAAGCTTGCCTTGCAGGCGCTTATGCCACTGAGCTATATCCCTGGCCCTTTCTCTTCATTTCAATAATGTACACAGAACTTTTTTCTCTTCTTGCTTTAGCAGCACATTAGTAAATATTTTATAAGGTTAAGATTATTGTAGAATCTTGTGTTATAGATGGTAAATGGAGTAATAAAGATACTGTTTGATCTGCAAACTCACAGAGAAGGTAAGAGATGGCTTCAGTAGGTAAATTCAGAAGCAGAAGAGGGGACGGTTACACAAACAGGACACAATCTGAAGGTCTAAGGGTGGATGCTACAGGATGACTGGGGAGAATGCTTAACCTACTGTCGGGAAAGAAAATGGTTAGAGTTAGAATTTTATTCTAGTGGAAAAAGAAATTATGAGGGTGAAGGAGTAAGTTGAAGAAAGAAATAGATGGCATTAGGTCCTCACCAGTAGGACTTGAAGAACAAAAAGCATCACTAAACAAGGTTCATCGTGACTTATTCTTTTGACATCAGCATTATTTCACTATATTAAGCATGTCAAACCTCAAAATAATTACTGAAAACTTCAAGTAAATTATAATTAAGGCTATTTCATAATTTGTCCACAAAATAGAACACTTTTGGGAATGGAAGAAGGTAGCACTCATATTTATAATAGAATATGTGATACAAAGCAGAGCTGTCCTGGGCAAACCAGGACACACGGTCATCCTAGCTACCGTTCATCTATGTGACTCCACCCAAGTGAAGACATCAGCAACAAATATGTCTCAAGCTCCTCTAATATGCTGGTGCATAACAGAATTATTAATGTAACCTTGCATTACAAGGTTATAAAATAGCAGTTAAGGAACAAGACAAATTTAGTCACAATTATTCTTGATCATGAACTCTTTGCCTACCCCTATGTCTTTAAGAGTTGCTCCTCTTTTCTCTTCCAGGAGATTTAGTGTTTCTGTTTTAATGTATTAATTATTGAAACTCCTATTTGGTTTTGAAACTGTCTCATTGTTATCTGTTTCTCAATAAAATTAATAAAAAAATTATTTTGAATTCTTCTTAGAGCCAAGATGTCTTTTGGAGATTAATATAACATGCTTGCCAATTAATATGACATTTCTATGTTTTCAATAATCTAGTTTTTCCTCCATCTTTAAAACCAATCAGCCTTTGTCCCTACCTCATTGTGCATCAGATGAAGGATATGAACATTCTCAGCCCCATTTGTAGGGCACCTGCGTAGTACCCCATCAACTCTACATTGAGATATGGTCTCAGGGCAGGCTGCTTACTGCCCACAGGGTCCTCAGTGCTGCCTTATGGGGGTACAGCTGGCTAGGACCTCCCTGCACCCTCACACTTGGTTCAAGTTCACACATCCTGCCACCATTCATTCATTTATTAGTAAGTATCTCAGTTCATATGTGTACTTGATTGTGAATAAGTTATATATACTGAGATGATACTACTGAATTTGAGTTCAACTCATGATAGGAAGAAGATGGAAATGCAGTCAAATCCTTATGGCAAATGTAAAAAGGAAAAAAAGATTGTGTAACTAGATATTAAGGAATAGAAAGTATAGATAAATTTACTGTGGGGTGAAGGTGAAGGTGAGTTGAGTTATATACAACTCACCTATAGTCCATAAATGGAAGTTTTCCTGAAAAAGAATGAATGAAGGAATGAAGAAATGAACACATAGGGAGAGGGACAGGCCCACACTTAGAGTAGGAAAAGAGTTTTCTCAAACTCTTGGGCTTTATGATAAAAAAAACATGGGGCATATACATAGCACAAATAGTATCAGTTATCTATATCTTTCATTTTTAAATCATCATGAGGAAAAAAGCTCCAATATCAGATTTATAAAATTAATCTGGAATATAATATATATAAAGACCTGCTGTGGACAGCTTCAAAGATAATCTTTTAAATTAAGTGAGTATTTTAGGACAGTTAGTTCCAAAGATATAAGTCTTTTCATTTATAATATGTATGCATGTTTTCTGCCTATGCACGTAAACATTAAAACATATACAAAGACCCTAAAAGGAGACCTTCTCAAAGCCATATAGAAAGGAAACGTCTACACTGGTGCCAGTTTGGAAAGTTTACTAAAATAGGGAGGGGGCTAGACCCCCGCAATGCTAGTGTAACCACCAGACTTTAACATCACATTGCTCATCTTACCAGTCACTCTGCCTTTGCTGAGACACAATGCCCTACACCCACAAGTTAAACGAGGAGAGGTTTGTTCTGGATCACAGGTTGCAGGGGTTCCAGTCTGTTACTGGGCTGGCTCCAAGGCAGAGGGGCCTGGCAGAGGAGAAACAGCTCGTGGTGTGGGGGCAGAAGCAGGGAGAGGGGTCAAGAGAGGAGAAGGGAGAGAAATCCTTCCAGGCCATGGCCCATGGGCCAGCCTCCTCCAAACAGGCTGCAACTCCCAACACCACATTTAGCTATAAGCTCATCCATACCCGAATCCACTGTGAAGCAGCATGCCTGTGATCCAGTCATCTCCCCAAAGCCACACCTATGAGTATATCAGACTTCAGGGTGACAGCTAGACAGAAACCATAACATTCATACAACTTGAGTCCCAGAACATTCTGTGTGTGCCCCATGCAACCTCTAGAAGTCATCTTTCCTTGTAGCTGCCTTATAGACCATGCACACCAACATCACTCCCCATAGAAAGCTTCTGCTTTGAAGCCTTACTGTATAAAAGACAGAACGTATGCCCACTATCTTAAGAACTGCACTTTTACAGGATATAACATCTTATTTAAGTACATGCTTAATCACATTTTACAGATCTCTTCTCTAACAGTATGCCTCAGCTTCTTTTGAGTTTTAATTCTTTCTTCTATGGCAGAATGTCACCAATGTTCTAATATGCGGTGCTTTGGGATTACCCCGGGCAGCACATTCATGCCTTTCCTCCTTTCATAGCTCCCAAAGATTAAGAGAGAAAATGCAATCACTACACGCATTATCAGCATGCATTCCTATGGACTTTTGTTTTCAGAAGAGCATAATTTCCCTAATTGGTGCAGCACCGTTTACATGGTCCATTTTCCTCGGAGGCACACGCATGTATCTGAGCAGACACAGGCCCACTTGAGGTGCCGGGGGCAGCAGATTCATGGTGTGAGCAGTATAGATGGCTGTAGTGTTCCCTGGGATGGAAGAAACTCCTGGAGAGAGATTTACATCCAGAACACTGTCACTTGGGCTGATTCCCTTCAGTACTTGGTAGAGTGAATCCTCCTAGCCTCCTTGAAATCTGCACTGTTGGCCCAAAAGGAAGGACTTGTAATATGAAATACTTAGCACCTTGTCATGCACGCAGTAGGACTTTGTCATTGTCATGTGGTGGTAACAAGGCAGAAAATGAAAACAGAAGAGATTTTAAGTAAGCCCTTAATAATACAGATGGTCATCTACGGTTCCTGGATCTTCTTAAACTTCTGAACTAAGAAAGTTACCTATGGCAGCTGTTTAATACAGTACATCTGCCTTCACAGATAAAAGTAAAATTTCTTGATAAATTTAATATTAGGTGAAATTTAGAAATTTGCTGGGCTGTCCAGTGGTAATTGCAAGGGTTATTACAGCCTGCTTTGCCTGTGGGGGTCATTTCTGATCCCAGGTCCTACATGAGCATTTTCTTACTAAATACTCACTGAGAACCTGCAAATTAACACATACCAATCGTGATCTGATATAAGAATGTGGGCTGAAGTTTCTGCTGGTTCTGGGAAGAACACATCACTAAGATGCTCAGTAACACAGACAAATGCAAAGGTGCGTGAATAATTTGAAAATACCCAGTGGCAGAAACTAATTAGGGCTCTAGTGTAGTGGTGAGGGAACAGCAGGAGAGGGGGAAGCCAGGCGACCACAGTGAAGGCAAATTGACAGAAAGAGCAAAAAATCACAGTGAGGGAGCAAGAAGAGGTGGTACATAAAGGGGAAGCAAGAAAAGAATCTGAGACTTAGAAGCAAATGCTGATATGCAAATGAACAACAGCATGAGGGCCATACGTCATGCCCTGTGACATGTTATGGATATTTATTTTTTCTAATTATTTTATTTTTTAAATAGGTTACAAATAGTATCAAAACAAAAAAGTTATAAGTGATACAGAATTTTGCTTAGCAGGAAATAAGAATTTCAGAGTGTTTGTTGTAATGCATAGTGTTGTCTTCAAATTAGTTGCTCATTCCTAGATATATGCATGCAAAATTTGAAAAAAAAAAACAACAAAAAAGAAATATATAAGAAAAGAAGAGAAAAAGGAGAACGATTTGAAAAAAGGAGATAACAAGTTAAGCATTAACTGCTCCTTTCCATAAACCAGGAGAAATCCAGTCCAGTTGTCCAAACCATCCTACTTATATACATAGCTTGATCTGTTTCCACCACTTCCTTTCCTGTCCTTCTCAACTCAGTAATTCCTTCCTTTTGAACAGGTTCATTCCCTCTTACCAGTGTCAACTGTACCATTCAGATTTTATTTTCTCTTTCAGGTTCTCACACTGAGCAAACATCATATTGTCTCCTTAGGGTTATAGATATTTTAAAAAGAAAGACAGTTGTTAAGTTGCTCAGGCTAGGCTTGAACTTGTAAATCCTCTGCCTCAGCCTCCCAGAGTGCTGAGATTATTGTTTTGGAATGTGGCAGAGGTGTGGGTAGTGGGCCTGGCAAGGAAGGCTTCATAGATGAGATTGTTAGAAAGCTTTGCATTCCAGGGAAGAGTCTGGACTCTCCCATAGGGGGGAGGTGGGTGGCAGAGAGCTAGATGTCTAATTGCATGGATATTCAGCATATCTGATCAAATTGCCTACAATCTGTTTAGAAGGCAAATGCGCTAGTATTTCCAACATTTCTTCATATTATTGTATGCAGTTCTCTTAAAATCCTGTAGGCAAACTTATTTAATAGGAATTGCTTCTAATGTGCCCAGTGTATATAATTTATTAATAGTGCTACTGTGATATGTAATAGTGATGTAAAATGCAAACATACAGTCATATGAATTAAGTGATCCAGGAAGAGTGACATAAAAAATACACGATTCCAAGTAATGCCTTGTTTCCTTATTCCTAGTGAAAAGATAGGCATTTCTCTGTGAGATTGTTAATCTTAATGTATCAGCTTCATTGCATTGAGAAATGCCTACCAGATTAGCAAAGGGTGCTGCTGGGTGTGCCTGGAGGGTCACAGAGGTGTGGCCTTGGATGCTATATGTGGCCCCTTGCGGCTTCCAATCCTGCACTGTGACCCTGCTCTGTTTCTAGGTTACCATAAACCTCTGTCAAGAGGGTTCTGTCTACAAGCACGCTCACGATGGACTGCACTCCTGAAACTGTGAGCCACATTAAATCTTCCCTCCTTTCAATGGTGGGTGCTATGTTTGTTGTCTCAGTGACCAGAAAACTGACTAGTACACTCAGATATGTCACAGGTTAGGTTTCAGGCCACCTCAATAAAGCAAGTTTTCCAGTTGAGTGTGACACTAGAATGTTTGGATTTTCCGGTGCACATAGAAGTTCTGTTTTCATTATCCTATAATCTATCACATGTACAATAGTATTATAGCTAAGAATGTATAGACCTAGAATTTAAAATATTGCTAAAAATGCTAATGACCTTCTGAGTCTTTAAGAAGCTGTAATCTTTTTGCTGTTAAAAAAAATCTTTTCTTGAGGGCCAGCCAAATAATTCAGCGGATTGAAGCGCATGCAAGCAGGTGCAGGGGCCAGGGGTTGGAATCCCCGGCCTGCTGTGCAGGTCCCACCCCCGGGGCACGCTGAGACGGCAATTAAGACTGGACATGGTGGTGCACGCCCGTAATCCCAGCTCTTGGGAGGCTGTAAACAGGCAGATCACTATGAGTCTGATCTAGTAGTGAGACCCAGAACACCCTGTAGACCCTTCCCTAAAATAAAAAAAAAAAACCAAAAAACCCTTTTCTTAATGTTTATGGTCACTGACTTTTGCTGAAAGTTGGAATGATCACAGAAATTTCCTTTCTTCTTTTTTAAAATTGAACTTTTTTTATTTATTGACTCGGAACTGGGTCCTGCTACGCAGCTCAGACTGATAGAGATCCTCCTGTCTCGGCCTCCCAAGCACTGGGCTTACAGGTGTGTGCTACCTTGCCCAGGTCCAGTGGCCGGCTTGGCACAGGGCCAGCATGGTGTGTGGTGCTGGGCATCAAGCCTGGGCCCTGGCACTTGCCAAGCACTTAGATCGCTGAGCTATCTCTCAGCCCAGCAATTTCTTAATATACAACAAGAATGAAGTTTTCTTCTTCTACTGACTTTTATTGTATGACGTATGTCTCTGTAGAAGGTGGTATTATTTGAAAGCACTTCAGCTGCAGAACTTCATTTGGAGTCTCAAATCCGAGTGACATTTTATTACCAACTGAATCCGTGCGACCTTCTAAATCTTTTGTTATCATTTGGACATGTTCACACAATCTTTATGAGGAGCAGATTTTATCTCAATAAGTCATTTTCTTTGCTTGTCCAGAGAAGCAACTTCTTGTGCATCCAAGTTTGGCTGTGAGATAGCAGCAATTTAGCCACATCTTCAGGCTCCACTTTTATTTCTTTCTATTTTAAGCACTGTTGAAATTGCTTCCCCTACTGAAGTCTTGAGTCCTACAAAATCATCCATGAGAGTTGAGATCTACTTCACCAATCCTCATTCATTTGGGAATTTTTACCTCATCATGGGTGAATTTGAAGGCATCTAGAACAGTTTACCCTTTCCAGGTTTTCAATTTATTTTGCTTAAGCCCATCAGAGGAACCATTGTCCATAGCAGCTATAGCCTTACAAAATGTATTTCTTAAATAGTTCGGATAATTGTACTGCTGATTTCTGCTGGTCTGTTGAAAAGATAACTTAATGCTTACTTTTTTTTTCTTCTTCTTCTTAATTTCTTATAACTTTTTAAACACAACTTTGTAGGTTTATATCTGGTAACCTAAACAATGAATTTGAAGATAACATTATGTAATGCAACAACTATTGTCTAGTTCCTATTACTTTGTTTAATGGAATTTTGCATTATTTCTAATTTTTTATCATTTTGTAGTCTTTAAAAAATAATAAAACTTGGGTTCTGCCAGATAGCGCAGCGGACTAAAGGGCCTGCTGAGGCAGACACAGGAGCCAGTGTTCAATCCCTGGCATACCGTGCTGGCCCTGCCCCCGGGGCACACAGAGGTGGTAATTGAGATTGGGCGTGGTGGCATGCACATGTAATCCCAGAACTTGGCAGCCTGAAAACAGAAGAATAACTATGAGTCTGATCTATGTGGTGAGACCCTATACAGCCTGTAGACCCTGTACCAAATAAATAAATAATAACAGTAATAATAATAAAACTTCAAAGACAAAATCAATCCTTGCTACAGGAGTGGCAGAATGGGTGTTGTGTTAACAGGTATGAAAGCAGCATTGATCTCACTGTACATCTCCACCAGAGCTCTTTGGTGACTAGCCACATTGTCAGTGAGCAATGATGTATTGAAAAGCACCATTTTCTGAGATGTAGGTTTCAATGGAAGACTTAAAATACTCAGTAAACCATGTTGCAAACAGCCATTCTTTCATCCAGGCTTTGTGGATCCATTTACAGAACACAGACAGAGTTGATCCCCTATTATTCTAAGGATTTTCAGAACAGTGAGTTAGCACTGGATTCAGCTAAGGTCACCAGATGTATTAACTTATAACATCAGTTAGCCTGCTCTTTGAAGCTTTAAAGCAGGGTGAAGACTTCTCCATTCCAGCTGTTCAAGTCCTAGACGGCTTCCTTCGACAGAAGGGTGAAAATCTGCTGGCTTCTCACTTGGGTAAAAGATCTTAGCTAGATCTTCAGATAACTTACTGCAGCTTTGACAGCATGCTTCACCTTGCCCTTTACGTTATGGTGTTGGCTCTCCCAGTTCTGCAGCTTCCTTCCTCCCAGCCTTTATAGAATAGAAAACTCGGGGCCTAGCTCTGGGTGAGACTTCTGCCTTAGGGAATGTCGTGACTGCTTTCACCCTTTATCTGGACTAGTAAAACTTGCTCCACATGAACAGTGATGTTTAACTTTCTTCCCATCCATGTGTTCACTGGAATAGAGATCGTACTTTCTTTAAGTGACTTTTCGTTCATAACTTGGATAACTGTTCCAAGCAAGAGCATTCACGCATCGCAGCTTTCAGTGTTCCTCAAAAAGTGTTCTTGTCTCTACATTCTTATTTGGACACAAATGGAACTTTCCCTTTGAATACCTAGACATTGGGGTTAGGCTTACAAACTAAATAATTCCAATAGTGTTCCTATTGAAGGGAAGATAGAAGCCAAGGAAAGGGAGGCAGATGGGCCAGCAGTTGGTCAGTGGAGGAGTTGGCACCCACGATATTTATCAGGTAAATTTGTTATCTTATTTATCTTATGTGGCATGACTTGTGGCACCCTCAAACAATCCTAATGGATTCATCAAAGATAATAGATCATCAGGACATTTTTATGAAAAAAATGGAGATATTGCCAAAATTACAAAATATAACACCAAGACATGACTTGAGCATACATTATCGGAAAATGGCATCAATAGAGTTAGTAGCTCCAGAGTTGCTCAAAATCTTTAACGTACAAACAACACAATGGCATAGTCCAATTATGTGAAGCATGATAAAATGAGAAATGCCCCTTGCATAATTAACTTAAATCTTGCCAGCATTTTGAAAGGCATGAGCCTTTTCTATACAAAAGTAGAAATTTTTACAAGGATTAAATGCACCACAAGTAACCTCATGAAAGGTTTTAGCACAAAAGAAAATGGAAGTGTGTTAAAATATCATTAGCTGGCTTTTCTTGACCTTCACATTTGTAGGCATTTAGTTTGGCAATCAGAGCATACAGAAATTTCTCTGAGAGTTGCATATATACTGAATAAGATATGTAAACATTTTTCTTATGTAAACTCAAATTAGCAATATAAATACTAGAATTTTCCTTTAAACACCAGTATTTCATTAAGCACCATGAGAAGAGCTGTGGTAGCTGTTCAGGGTGATCATTTCAGGATGATTCAAAAAGCTCTCAAATTAAATAAATTAGATTTGCAAAATCACCTACATGAAAAAATGCATAATAATTTTTCCACAAAAATAAATTTGTCTTCTCTAATTGAGGTAATGAAATGGTCTTTCAAGGATATATCATTGCAACAAGTTGTAATAAATTTTTACTAAAATGATTACCAGTATTAAGACATTTCCTCTATATAAATCTTAAGCATCAGATAAAATTAATTTTCTAATAAATATAGTTTTTAAATGAACCATAATTGTGTTAGAATCTTGAATACACTTTTAAATTTCATCATATGTTTATACTACATTTATTTTTTATCTAGTAGCAAACCACAAAATCACATGGAAATGAGATTTTTTTTTTACCCTATATCTTCTTTCAGGGATTGCATGAAGCAAGTTCATGTTGAGAGAAAACAGTGATAATGACAGTAGGCATAATATAAAATTTTTAAAAATCCTACCAATAAAGTCAATTGAATTAAAAACCTTGAAAAAACAAAAACAAATGAACAAAAAGAGAAAGAGATTTTAACCAAAAAGCTCCAGATTATCTTTCCTACGGGCTCACCACTTTGTTAATTGGAATATTATATAAGAAAGTTTAGTTAATCGTTCTTTAAACTCATTAAACTTTATGAAACATAGATAAACAGAAAATTTATGTATTACTCAGTAGCATGTTGGCAAAATCAGAACTACAAAGATGAAGGCATTTTCCACCCACACGAACCGACTTTATTCCTCAGAAATAGAAAGTATGTTTGCAACACTAGCTACATGGCATTTTTCTCTATGCTATTGGGATTTAATCTACGTATTTCTTCAGGGGACTGAGGCTGAGGTCAGGAATGAAACGTGAGAGTCAATAGACAGCAAACTACTGAACTAAAAACAAAACAAGTGAATCTCTGTTTCTTTATGCTAGCAAGGTAATGATATATATGTTTGCGATTCGTGTGTGCAGGCAAGTAAGCGAACATAACTCATCAGGCCTGTGGGTCACGGTAACCAAGTTTCTGCTTCAGCTGCCACTGTGTTGGACTCGCAGTTCAGACCTCTCCTTGGTAGAACGATCCAAATCATGTCTCCAAATCAAGGCAGGCAGAGCGACTATTTCCCAGTTTACCATCTCAATGTCTTTATGCCTGGTCAGGCCTTGTCTAGATCCCCAATTCAATGTAAGTTAAAAGATTTCAAAAGTGTACAAAAAACTGATTTCATGTAGTGGAGACCCAAAAAGAGCTCTGAAGAGACTTGTGGGAAATCAGAAGGGTAACCACTAGGAAGGCAGTGTGCAATGTGTTAATTATTGGAACTGTCCCACCAAATTGATTTGAAACTGTCTCATTGCTATTTATTTCTCAATAAAATTATGAAAAAAATAAAGAGGGAAAAAAACAATAAAAACAAAACAAAACAAAAAGACGGAAGGGAACAGAAGGTACATTTTTATCCATAAATTAATGGAGGAAAAAGTCATGCACTATAATAGAAAATTACTCAGAATTCTGTTCCTGTCCTTTCTACTAAATATATTGCCCAATTTTGTGTTTCTCTTTGCCTTCAGATTTTTTACTTCTAAACTGAAAAAGTTGAAACTTTGACCTATGATGTCCTTCTTGGTTCTTAAAGTCAGTCCTTCTCCTCTGTCATCTAGGAGACAAGACAGAAGAAAATGGCCTCTCTAGATGTACCAGAATTTAGGTTAGAAATGAGGAAAAAAGGCTCAGGTAGGTTGGTGGCATCCATACACGTCTGGAGATCCTCATAAAAGAAACAGTAATTTAATAGATTGTCGATAATTATCAGAGTGCTGATTTAAGGTAAGCAAATGCCTTTCAAAATCCTTTTAGTTACTTTCCTGGGAGACTTTCAATTTATATCAACTCTTGCCTCCTCTCTAAAATGAGTTATAGGATCATTTTAGTTGTTTAAATTAAATATAATTTCTTTATTTTTCTCAGAATCAAAACTGTTACAGGTTATGGGGACAAACGCAGTAGACAGCAAACTACTGAACTAAAAACAAAACAAGTGAATCTCTGTTTCTTTATGCTAGTAAGGTAATGATATATATGTTTGCAATTCGTGTGTGTAGGCAAGTAAGTGAACGTAACTCATCCAGGCCTGTGGGTCATAGTAACCAAGTTTCTGCTGAACATTTCTTACTAAACTCTGTGAGATAAATATATTCATCCTTTAAGAGACTCCAATTCTTATGCAGACATCCTCAAATATTGAAAGATACTGAAGAAGACTATAGGTTTCACTTTTTTAAAAAAAAAATTGTCTCTTTTAGAGTCTCCTGTAGTAAAAAGCAAAATTTAACTCATCTCTCACACAAAAACCTCAGTGAAATTTAAAGTCAATTATAAGCATGAAGACATTTTCTATTACAAAATCCTTATCTATCTCTGAGACAAACTAGAGAAATATGAGGAAAAAAATCATGTTAGACAATAATAAGCCTAGACCCAAGAAAGAATCAGTGAGTGATCTGAGTGAGACATCAGTGGGTTCTCGGGCGGTATTTCATGGGTTCTAGCCAAGGCTTCTAACTGCTCCCTGGCTGAGCAGTGATTCAGTCTCCTGGAAATAGACTTCCTAGGAGTCAGGAATCCAGGTCTACCTCTAACTCTCACCTAAGAGTTTGAGCCTGAGGATTCATTCAGCGCCCCTGGGATATCCTCATTCATAAACAGAGAAGCCGGGTGAGCCAATGTGGTCACTAAGTTGCAGCAACTTGGAAAGATTCCAAAGTAAATATATAAATTAGAATTTTATACAAACTAGCTTTCCCTATGGAGAGGAAACAAACAAGTCATGTTTTGTAACAAGTCGAAGAAAAGAAGTAGAGGTTCAAGGTAGATGGTAAGATCAAAGAATCAACAGTTCAAATGTAATGGACTAAAGTAGTTTTAATTGCAGGTGGATATAGTTTTTATGATCTACAGGTAAGATTAAACCCTTATATATTTTAACTCAACTTGAAATGTTAAACATCCTGATGATAGTTTTTCTTATTATTTAACTTGAAACTTTCCAGTAAAAACAGTTTCATTAATTCAGTCATTTTCTCTCAATATGGTGTTGAGGCTCTCAACTGCATAAGGTGCACATATCATTTGTTAGGGTTAGAGAATTTAAGATATATGTTATGGATTTAATAGGGTCCTACCAAAAGTTGTTGAACTCCTAACTTTTAGTATCTATGATTGAATGTATCTATACTTGAATGTGTCTTTATATTGATGAGTAATTTAAAATGACTCATTGGAGTAGTAGCTAATTTGACATGAGTGATTCCCTTGTAAAAAGTGAAAATAGGACACAAGTGCAGAAAGACACATGACAGTGCCTCACCAACAGGACAGGAGAGCAGACACCAGCATGAGGATTTCACACAGTAAAGGATCTCCAATACACTCCCTAGAAGACAGATGTGAACAGACACTGTGCCACAGCCTTGGGAGGAAACCAACCAGCTGACACTGTGATGGGACTCCTGGACTCCCAAACCAGGAGATAATCATTTCTGCTTTTTAATCACCCCATGGGGGTATTATACTCATGAGTGAGTAGCCCATGGTGGGCTCATAGCTGAGTATGTTGTTGGGCAGTGGGCTGGTGAGAAGAAGGGATGTACAGTGGGCACAGACTGGAAGGGTATGTTCTAGCCACAGTCTTCTCCTCTCATATACACTCTGCTTACTGTAGGCCAAGGCCTGAGCAGCTGTCCTCTGCCCTGCTTTTGTCCCCTCCTGCTCCTGCTTTGAAGCCAGCCTGCCATGTTTGGAGTGAGTCCCCTGTGGCCATAAGGCAAAATGAGTCTCTTCTCCTCTTAGTCACCTGGGTCAAGTGTTTTGTCCCAGGGGTGGGAGGATGACTAATACAAAGCCTAAGTCAGATAACATGTGAAATAACACTTATTCCCTTAAGGTGTCTCTACTTTACAAGTTATAAAACAGGGCAGTTGCTATATGCAGCTATGTCACTGCAATCCTGAAATGCCTGAAGCCAAAATACGTGAGTTTCCAATAAAAGGCTGAATCCAAGAAAACTTTGGGTCTATGTATTTCAATCTGAGCTATATAACTTTATTCTTTTCAATAAGATGTTAATGGATATTATTTCTAATTCCTAATTACTCACAGACATGACCATGTCCTAAATGTACAATTTTGAAACAATCTTTTCATAATGAAGAATTTGAGTTTTTCCTTATGCACTATTTTGTCCTCTTGTTGAAGGGAAAAGAAATAATCCCAATTTACTTCCTAATGAGCATAAATGCAAAAGCAAGGGGCAGGGAGATGGCTCAGTGGAATAAGCACTTCCCTGGCAAGGGCAAGGGCCTGAGTTCAATCCCTGGTTCTGGGGGGAAAAAATGCAAAAGCAAAGCCAAAAGAGAAAGACACTTTGTGTATGTAGTTGTTTAAGGTTAGAAAGCTTCAGCACGGACACGTGGATTATGGAAAAAGCTCTGTTTTTCAATACCAGGGATTGAAACAGGTTCTTTCCAATGAGCTACATCCCCAGTCTTTTGTATTTTTTATTTTGAGACAGGATCTTCTTAAGTCACTAAGTTGTCTAGGCTAGACTCAGGGTCTTCCTGCTTTAGCCTTCCAGAGCGCTGCGATTACAGGCATGTACTACCATGATATAAATACATATATAATAATGATACACATCATTTTATGATATATTAAATAATATATATTATATGATATATAATATTATATTGTCACATATAAGTATATATAAATATACATATGTCATAATAAATAATTATATATATATATATATATTTTTTTTTTTCTGAACTTCTATGGCAATCTCATAAAGCAGATGACTTTGACAGGACAGAAAAGTAGGGATCAGAGGTTTCCACCAAGCTTAGTGATGTACACTTTGGATATCAAAGCCCTAGATTTGCTGTAATTAGGTCGATCTCTCACATGGACCACACCTTTTGTAAGAAAATACACTATTTTTCTAATACCACATGTAGATAGATGCCTTATTTAATGAATAACCACTTAGCCATTTGAAATGCCAGAGAGCTTAATGTATAACATATTAGGTTACTGATTATATTCACATAAACTTTATAATTTCATTTAGGTCACCATTTAAATACCAGTAACTGAAGTAAAACCTACCCATGATCAATGTTAAATTAGTGACTATAGTAAAAAATTTAAAATTATTTCACACTATTTTACAGAAACTTGACACCCAGAGGTTCCATTAATTAAAAATATTCAGCATTCCCTGTACTAAAATACATAAAAAATATTCAGGACTTGGTGTCATATTGACCCTGGTATGACACAGACATAATATAAGGGATAGGTGTGGATTTCTGTAATCTCAGAAATGTGTACAGAGAGGTGGTGTGAGGCCCAGAGATCAAAGTGATTATGGGAGGTGTGTAGGATACTCAGGCCAGGGCATGTTCCTCTTGCCCCACTGGCCCTTTCCTGTGTTCTTCTGAAAGTGTTTGGTTTACTTGGCACTTTGGAAATAGCACAGAAAGGGAGGGACAGGCACCTAAGCAAGCACCTTTTGATTTTCCCTACCAGTAAAGACAGTAATGTGAATAACCTGATAAATTTATACATATAAATTTTCAATCTTCCCATGCATCATGGTCCTCATGGCTATGTAATTTATTTTTTAAAAAATTAAAGCTTTATCTTCAGTTGGCAAATAATATATGTACATCTACATATACACATATTTACATGCATAAGTGTGTGTGCATGTGTGTGTGTATGTGGTATAATGTGACATTTGGATGCATATGTACATTGTGGAATAAGTTCTGGTGTTCTATTGAATAGCTAGGTACAATAACTAAATAATAAGACTTCATATATTTCAAAATAATTAAATGAGGATGTTAAGTGTTTTTACCATGAAAAATGATAAATATTTGGGATGATGGATATGCTAATCATTGTGAATTGATCATTCCACCACATACTATAGAAGCTAAAAATTTAGAGACTCCTAATTAAATGTCCATTGTATACGTTTATCCTTCACATAAAGAAATCCCCTCCATACACTTGTATCATAAATTCAACATGCAATTTCAATTTAGTTACATGCTTTGATGGTTACATTTGCATTTGGTTTCAAACATCTCTGTGCTGTTATAACTTTTGCTATTTTTAAGGATATTGAGAATCAATGGTAGGTGGTATACAGGCGCCATCATTTAGGCTGAATATTCTGTCTTTTGCTATTCCTAATGCATGAAAATGCAGTGTTAGAAATTATTGCACTTAACTATATTGGCAAAACTCTGAAAATTATTCAAATTGCATGAACACTATTTTGAAAAAACATACATTTGAATGTACTCTTTATTTAAAACTATAAAACGTATTACAACACACTCATAAATAAACATGAATGCCCACTGCAGTTATCATAATTTTAATCTTTCCAAAAATTCTGAGGATGATCCCATAGTATATGCAGGAATAGGAATAGTGTCCATGCATGACCTACAGAGCCAGTGTTTCCCCCTGAGATTTTTCTGTGGTAAAAGCGTCAGAGAAAAGAAAATACCACTGGCCCTGTGCCACCAGGCTAACTCCACAGCTGCTAGAGTCTGACTTGGGCTTCCCATGGATACAATAGGCATGGCACTGTCTGCTGATCTAATGTAATTAATCGCCACCATCCTGCCAAAAGATAATCACAATATCTGAAGACTATACAAAACATAATTGAGTGTTTCATCTATTTCTCAGGAAGCATTTCAAATGTCATTATCGTGTTATAAAGAGTCATTCAGAATTCTCAAGGTCAACCAGAAAGCCCAAATGCTTGAATTAGTGCTATTAGCATTGCTAACTCTCAGTCAATCTTTTCTTCTAAAATAAATTTTTCGATTGTCTTTCTCCTAATTTGAATTTAAATGACACGTAAACCATAATGTTGTATATATTAATCTACATGTGTAGATTAATATACATGTGTTCATACATGTATATACTACATAATATCCAAATCAGCCTAAACTTACCTGTCATAGCCATCAGTTATATATCTTTTCTTCATGGTGAAAGTATTCAAAATCCTTTCTGAGGATCTACACACTGAAGTACAGGGTGTCAGGATAAATCCTGAGGGGATCTGACTGACTTTATCAGATAAAAAGTTACATTTCTTGCCATATAGGTCTTGCTTTATCTTGGTCTTAACAATCCAGCAGAAAAGTATAAAAACAAAGTAAAA
>NDGM011027107.1:0-16260 GCA_002564305.1 Octomys mimax
AACT
Organism: Octomys mimax; assembly: GCA_002564305.1. Taxonomy (NCBI): domain Eukaryota; kingdom Metazoa; phylum Chordata; class Mammalia; order Rodentia; family Octodontidae; genus Octomys; species Octomys mimax. Next base: position 5 of record NDGM011027107.1, read on the forward strand.
CAGGCCCTTGCACTTGCCACGGAAGCGCTTATTCCACTGAGCCATCTCCCCAGTCCCTGTAATTTTATTTTTAATTTAAAAAATATTTAAAGAGAAAAAATAACATTCAAAATAACACAGAAACAAGATGTTAAGATTCAATAGTGGTTGTTCTGTTATGTATTTTTGTTCTGTTATGTATTATAAATTATTTGTTCAGATTACCACATTTGAGCATGCTAAAGAAAATGTTATTGCCTTAGAAAATGTTAGTTATTATAAATGAACTGTTGAGAGAAATACAGATTTTATAGAAACTGCTAATAGGGAAAATGAGTTCTTATTTCAGAGAAGCAGAATTTTCTTCTTCACTTATGTGGAAAAGAGAACTTGGTTAGTTAGCTGAAATTTCTAGGCAAAATATTGACAGTGGTTTGGTTTATTGCTTTTTATAGTAAACTGTGAGAAGGTGGAAATCAATCAGGGTAAACACTTAATTAAATAGGAAACAGACATGATGTTTTGAGAAATTTTTGGTCATCCAGAATTCAAAAGATGCTAAAATCAGAAAATTTAATTACAGATAGGTGCCCTGGGTAAAGGGGAAAGATGTAACTGAGCAACCTTTTGTAGCAGCTCGGGAGGCCTATGGGTGAGAGCAGTGTTTCAGCACCCAGAGAACTAACTGTTCCAAGAGTTTAAGCAAGGATTTCTGCCACCTCTCATGCAGCTCTGGAACTTCCCGGGGTGAGGACAGTGAGAGGATGGCAAAAGGACAAGAGTCAGCCTACAGAAAACCGAGGCCCGATGGAGCCCTTGCTCCCCACTGAAGAAGTAACAAAAGAAGGAACAGGAGGGAGGAAGGAGAAGGAGGAGGAGGAGGGCCCCTAATGGCTGCAGTGCACTTATTTATACACCTGCGAGATCCAGTGTTACCTGAAACCTGTCCTCCTAATAGTTTATCCACGTGACTTGCTTGGGGCACTCAGTGTTCTCCAGAGTAGAGCAGTTTATTCCTGTGACTTGCCTCAGGTGCTCTGTTCTTGAGGCTGGCCTTGCTCTGGCCTGTGCAAGTGATCAATCTCCAGCTTCAGCTGCTCCCCATAGATTTCTGCACATATCTCAACAGAATCCAATAATTAAGATGGGATTATCAAGCACATGTATGAGGAAGAGTTTTTTTGTTAAATGGAATGAGTGCAAGTGATATACATGAAATCTGCGAAGTTCTTGGGAACATTGTTTCAGTAGAAATACTGCCATCTTGGACTGAATAAGACAGAAAGAACAAAACAAAAGGTGATTGCATCACCAAAATTTCAGGCAGAAAACAAGCTGATAAAACTACTTAGTTGTAACATATACACCCTTCGTGAGGAAGCGTAATTCTGAGGTATGAGATGCTAGTCCCTAGTCCAGAGCTGTCTGTGGGCCCAGAATGTGGACCCTCCAGCCACACAGGGTTATTATTAGGTCACAAATCCTAATGGAATTTGTCCAGTTGAATTTCAAAATTTCTTTGGACTAGTTTTTTCCCTTTTAAAATGAGAGTATTTACATTGTTCATCCCATGCCTATGCTAGCATTGTCCTTTTTGAGCAGGTAACTTGTTTTCTGGTTTCACAGATCAATAGAAGAAGCATTTTTCCCCAGGATGGATTCCATCCAGAGGTACAATCCGAGATAATTTAGATGATGAGATTTGGGCTTTAAATTGATGTGATAATAGATTGAGAATATTTGGACCCCTACACCTTCCTCTGATAAAGATCCTTTGGTCATTTTGGGTCTACCCAGTTATCCAGAATAATTTCTCTATCTCAGGCTCATTTAGTTATAGCCACATAGGTTCTTCTGCTATGTAAGGTAAAATATTCACAGGTTCTGATAATTAAGATATGGATAGCTTCAGAAGCCCTCCTCCAAGCCCCCAAATTGGAAACAACCCACCTATTCATAAACAGATACATGGATAAAAAATTCCACCAATGAAAAGGAATAAGTTATTGATAATAGGTAACAACACTGATGAAACTCAAAACAATTTTGAAAGAAAGAAATTAGCAGAATAGTTACATACTTTGTAATACCATTTATCTAAAATACTAAAATTTGAAATTAGTGTCAGCAAGTCAGTGGGTGTCAGTCTCCTTGGGGTAGGAGAGAAGCAAGGAGGAAAAGGAGAGAGATTACAGAGGGACATGATTTGAAGGATGATTCTTATACTTCCTATGTTGACTGTAATAATATTTGGCATAAATGTGTATGTATGTCTGAACTTGTCTTGTTGAACACTTTCTACTTGTATAGTTATTACATGTTATATTTCAACAGAATTGTGAACAGTAGAGAAAGAAAACATAGTCTGTACATTTATTGGCTGGATTTAGCCTAGGAAATTTGGCATTCTTTCTTGATACATGCCTAATATGTGTATACATTTATATACATTGATATAGATATTTCTATATGTAACATATTATAGCTAAATTCCATATATCCACATGTATCATGTCGTAAGATATTTAATAATATATTAAGCTAGTTCTTTTAGTAAGAGCATTTTCTTTAAAAGTCTTTACTAGGGGCTGGGGAGATGGCTCAGTAGAATAAGTGCTTGTCTGGCAAGTGCAAGGACCTGAGTTCAATCCCCAGTTCCACCAAAAAAAAAAAAAAAAAGTCTTTACTAAATTAGCACAGTTGACTTTTTCCATTTTGTCTCTATCCCCAAAGTCTGTTTTTTAGATAGGAAGTCAATAATTTTCAAGTAGAGATAAAAATAAGAACACTAGCATTGAGTGCATTTCAGTTTTAAGCTGATTTCATTATGTTAGTTCTTTTATTAGTTCATCTGCCTTTGGCTTCATTATGGGTACAAGTCAGCAAATCTGGAAAAATAGAATAAGGATGTTGAATGTAGATGGTGCAGGATGACCTCCTATGAGAGCTGAGGGGAAGGGTTTTGTTTACTAGATTTTTGTTTACTGAATTTACTGGATTTTGTTTATGTGGATTTTTCAGACGGGGTGACAAGAGAAGTTGGGAAGTTATAAAAAAATTAAAGCAAACTGAATTACAACTGAAAGTGTTGAGGAAAATATGGTGTTTAATCAGTTAAGATCAAATACATGGGGTTCTGTTGATTATGACACATTTGATGAATATGGATATGAGTAACATCTTAGGTTAATTTTGATCTCCTTGGGTCTAAAGGTACATATGTAAATGGACTAAGAAACAGGAACTGGAGGATCATTTCATACTAGCTTTATGTTTTTAGCTCACATTTGATATTAACTGTAAAACAATCACAGAGTATATTCTACCTTAAGATTAATGTAGGACATCGAAGAACCCCTCCTGAAAAGGGAAATGACTTTTGATGTTGGAGCTTCACTAAGATAGAAAAATTAGCTCATAGTTCTTTTTCTTCATGACAAATCTTACCTAATCAGTTCTGCCATGGAACATATGTATCCATAATATATATCCTTGAGATTTCAGTCAAGGGTTGACATTTAATTGTCACCTTGAATGCTTTTTGTTTCTATCCTGCAGAATTTAGTTGGACAGAATTAAGATCCGGAGTCATTTCTAGCCGCCAGAGCTGAAATATTAGATCTCTGCTGAGTCAGCACTATAAAGTAGATACCTTATTAGGGAAATGCATGAGCTGTATTGGAAAAACATTTAATCTGTGTTTATTTAAAGATACAGGCTGCATGTGAAATGAAGTTAGAAATTGGGTTTGGTTATAGAGCCCATTTTATGAGGAAAGATATAATGATTTTTCTTTGGCTAGGTAAGAGAGGGAGGTTATTAACAGTAAACTGGGAACCTAGAAGGGGGAAACATTGCTACTTGGGGTGTCTTTGTGGTGTCATTAATGTATGAGGGTTGGCACATGATCTAGCAGCCACTGTGAGATGTATCAGCTGATGGAGTATGTGATACACATTATTTCCCCCTTATTCCCCTCCCACTTTTATCTATTCTATTATTTTTTTTTTTATGTATTTTGGTACAGAGTCTCACTGTGCAACTCAGACTTGTAGTGATCCTCCTGTTTTCAGCCTCCCCAGCGCTGGGATTACAGGTATGCACCACCACGCCTGGACTCCGTGGCTGTCTCAGTGCGCCTGGGGGTGGGGCCGGTGCAGCATGTGGTGCCAGGGATCTATCAGTTAGAGGAACAATTCTTGTTTGTTTGACTTCTGATTTCTGTGTCTGTTATAGTATGCTGAACAGTCTGTTATGAATTTTTAGATTCAGTGAGTGTAAGTCTGAATTTTAGTTACATGACTTGCTAGCTGGAAAATGTGGAAAAGTTACCTAATTGTCTCTGGGTATTGCTTTCCTCTTCTTTCAGTACCTCATCATCTGTTGATGTTGGCCTTCACTGAATTAACATGAATATTTGCAGAGACCGTTGCTTTGTGCCCGAGGCATAGTGGCCATTTAATAAAAGCCAGCTCTTCCTCCTCTCCATGTCCCACACACCTTCATAGTTATCCTCTCAGGTGGCAGAGCAACGGCTTCAAAATCTGCTGAAAATATTTTGGATTAAAATTGGCTGATACTGGTCTACAAGCAGCTACATTTGGTATAGTATGAATCATCCCATGAATATAGCTCTTAGGTATCATTGGAATCCTTTTATTATCCATGTCTTTGACGTTCTAGCCAACATCCTGACCCTCAGCACGTATGTGTGTATTGGTGTGCATGAATACACATGCATACACAAACATATATGAAACAGTACTTATGAGATCTCCAAGATAATACTGACTCGCTGAATTTGTTCTTCAGTTTCCTCACGTGTGTTTCCCAAGAAGAATGCCTACAACATTTCCCAGAACAATTAGTAAAGAGTTCAAGAGCCAAAAATAATATTGATTTACAATTACTAATCAATTTAAATTTATTGCAGTTAGATGGCTGTGCGTATGAATAATGAGTCCCGTATTATAGGCGAAGAGTTTCCTGTTAAAAGATTTATGAGACAGGGTCTATTTGAAGGCTAAATAATGGTTCCCAAAGATACCCAAGTCCTAGTTAACTTTTATGGCAAAAGAGGCTTTCAAGAGGTGATTTAAATTAAGAATTTTGAGATTCTTTGACAGTTTTAGATTGTGAGTGGTCCCCAAATGTAATCACAAGTGTCCTTATAAGAAGGAGGCAAAAGGAGAATGGTCCACAAAAAGAAGAAGGCAACGTGGTGTTAGAAGCAGCTACACTGCCTGCTTGGAAGATGGAGGAAAAGACACAAGCCATTCAGCAGTGAATACTGGCAGCCGCTGGGGCTGAGGAGGCAAGGCACAGATTCTTCCTAAAAGCCTCCAGCTGACCCATTTCACCCAGTGAAACTGATTTTGGGTTTCTGGCCTCTAGAATGGAAATAGAGGTTACATTGTTTTTAGATAGCAAGCCTACTATTGTTGAGTTTCAGATTTTTCTTATGAGTCCCGCTTAGTTGAATCTGGCTTGTAAGCATTATTTTATGATGAAGCACTTATCCAATTTTGACAGCTGTAAGAAGCTTGGTGCTGACAAGTTCAGATCCCTTCCTTAACCTCTGCATCGCGTACAAAAGTGACAGTTTGTCTTGTGATTGTCCGTTCAGCCCAGTTCTTCAGGCAAGTAATTCACAGCTGTATATGTATGGTTCTCTTTTGAAGGTTTTCCCACACATGCACACCATTTCTGAATCAGTGTGAGGACATCTAAACAAAAAATAAGTACATTTTTTCCTGTAATAACACAGCTGTGATAACTGTAAAAGCACAAAGCCCCTGAGAGCTGGTAGGTAGAGAGTCAAATGGCTAGTGCTGCCTACCTAGTCGTCTGTCATATTCCTCTTTCTGCTCCTGTAATTCTAGTTTCCTGCTGTCTTTTCTTCCTGTACAATAATGTCTGCTCTGTCAGCGTCATCATTTTGCCACCCACACATCACCTTTTATTGTAAATTAAAAGAAAAGGAAATTTCCTTTCCATTTACCCAGAAGCCAGAGTTGTTAAATATTTAATGTATTAGCATTGCAATGTACACTTTTGGAGGGTTAAAAACTTGATAGTTTTCTTCTACTCTTACATATTATTAAATAGAAAACTTCTATTATATGTTACCTCTCATGACTTTTTCTATAATGAAGTGAATATTACTTTACCTCTTGGGGCAACATTTGATTGGCATTGCTAAAAATAGTAACTTGCTGAAATTCTTTAGTATTTAAGAGTTAAGTTTGTGACTGCATGATGTAGACAAGAAGTCTTTAAGCCAAGAGAGAGGTTGTGCAGTACTTATCCTTGGGCATATAGTTTCAATTTATGTGACCGAAGGATGCAAAACACCAAGGGCTGGCTTTCCTGCAGTCAGGTTTCTGTGACAAGTAGAGGTCAATAATCTTTGTTTTATAACTTGAGAATTGGAGGCCCTGCAGTCACGACTGTGCCTGTGGTGGTCCTTTATTAACCTATTGCAGTGTGACAGCAGTGTCACAAATTTAGTGACATAACCAACAGTTTATTTTCTCACTGGGTTGTGTGTCAGGAATCCAAGCTTGGCCTGGGTGCACTGCCTCAGGTTCTCTCAGAAGGCTTTGGTTAGGATGTCAACCAGGCCCAAATGGAGAAGGATCCACTTCAAAGCTCATAGCATTGTTGGAAGGAGCCAATTCCTCATAGGCTGTTATCTGAGAGCCTCACTTCCTTAATGGCTGCCCTTTTTCCCTTAGCTGAGGGTCTTAGTCTGGAGACTTTCTTAGTTGACTGCTACGTGCACCTCTTTATATAGTAGCTTATTTCAGCAAAGCTAGAAAGGTGAGCAGAATAACAGAGAAGCTGTTGTTAATATAGAAGTTGTGATTTTATGTAGCACAATGAGGGAAGTGAAATCCCATCACCTTTGCCAAATTCTATTGGTGACAAACAAGTCTCAGGTCATGCCTACATTCCAGGGGTGGGGAGGAGGGATTATACAGGTGCATGGATACCGGAAGGCAGGGATAGGTTGGGTCACTTTAGAGTCTATCTCGAAGAAATTTAAAGGGAGCTACTAAGTATTTTTTTTTTTACAAAAATACCCAAGAGTAGAAGTGTAAGTATTGATGTTTAAATTTAGGCAAGTTATATAACATCATATAAAATGGAATAATGATGTTAACTGTGCTTGACAGGTGACAGGGACTCAGCAGTTGTTTGCAAGATAGTACTTATGCCGTGTTTGCAGATCTCATCACACATAAAGACTTTTGACTAACGTTATTTCCTTTACTTCTCAAAACAGCTCTGTGTGAAAAGAAAGATAGATATTCTCATGGTAGAGAAATAGACCATGATGGTAACAATACTAGTAATCACTGAAGCCAGCATGCAAACTTGACAACTTCCTATCATAATTCTTTCTTGGGTTCATTGGAGATGTAATGAGTTTGCCTTGAATTCAGGAGACCTAAGCTAGGTGAGCTTTCTCAGGCCCTCTCTGCCACAACACTATTGTTCCATGGAATACTCCTTTTATGTTTTAGTTTTAGTCAATACAAATTTAAGTGACTTTATTAAAAGTATCGAATATTTTAATTAGTATTTAAAAGCAGTACCCTGCCTGTCTTCCTCCCATCACTTTTGTCTCTGTTGTCTAATTATCTTGGTATTTACTGTTATGTCTCTAAGCAGTTCTGTTCCTTCTTAATTTTTCAGTTTCAGGTATTATCTGTTAACTTCCTACGAGAGAAGATAATATTCATTATCTTCACCATAGCAGTATACCCTAAGTGCACATAGGGTGTGTGTACATATGTACTGTTAACTATCATTCCAATTTCTTTTTTATTTTATTTTTAGGGAAGGGCCTACAGAGTGTTCAGGGTTTCACTACTAGATCAGACTCATAGTGATTCTCCTGTTTACAACCTCCCAAGTGCTGGGATTACAGGCACGTGCCACCATGTCCAGTCTCAATCTCTTATCTCAGCAAGCCCTAGGGGTGGGGCTGGCATGGCAGGCCCAGGGATTGAACCCCTGGCCCCTGTGCCTGCTTGTAGGCACTTTAATCCACTGAGCTTGGTTATCCATCCAATTTCTTATTTTTGTTGACATTTTAATGTTACTAATTATGTATTAAATTTTTAATTTCTTTCCTTTTTTATTCTGCCATTTTTTCCTCTAAAGTTGTCTTTTTCTTCATTGTGATTAATTTTCTAATTTTTTTTTTTTTTGGCGGAACCGGGGATTGATTCATTGTGATTAATTTTCTATAGTGTATAGACAGTACAGTTCCCAACTCAATGTGTTCAGATGCATCTCATTTTCTATATATTTTCTATCTTTGAAGAATCTCATTTAAGCCTTCTGAGTTTTTCAAATCGGGACAGACCACCTTCTACCCAGAAATCGATCTGGAAACTCTTTACCATCTTCTCCAGATTTGTGTTTACTCTTCTTCTGCATTGGGTATTCTCTTGACTTTATTTAATGTCTTCTCTTGTTTTGTGGTACAGATCTCCAAGTAATTTCCTAAAAATGTCTTTGTTCTGTTTTGTCCCCTGATGATTAGACTGCATATGAAGCTCTTGAATTGGAAGAAAAATTCTCTGTGCAAGTTTAAAGCAGTTGCCATATTGTCATCTAGACATCACTATCACTGTAAACTTGAGGTTGATTTGGTTGTGCTGTTCAGTTGGGGGAACTTTGATGTTTAATCTTTAGACCTTTCCTCCTGATTTAGGCATATATTCTAGGAAATCAAGTGCCTAAAGGAATGAGAAGTTCCTAAGATGAATTATGGAAAGAAGGCTCAGAAATGTCTAAATACAGTATTGTTCTGTTTTCTTAATCACCTTAGTTTTAGTGCATTACCAAATCCTAATCTGTATCTGGTGTACAGCACTGTTTTGCTTTCTTCAAAAATAAAATCTTAGTCTTTTATAAGATTGAGGGAAGGATGATTATCAGGATATAGAGCAGGAAAGGCATATGGGAATCTGACTGTTTATAGAACACATTTTGAAATAGCTCCTAATTTTGCCCTTTTATTCACCTCTGCTTCCAGATATATCTCCTATGAATTTTTTTTCATCTTTTATGATATCATCAAGTTGATATTTAGTCTTTCCTACAGGCTGCTTTGTATCCAGTTATGAGGTCAGCTAGTCATGAGTTATATACAGTTCCTGAATATTTTTATTCTATCTTTTCTTCTTACACTTTTCTTTATGTTTTTGTCTTCATAAATATATTTGTGTCACTCTAATGAAACTTTTGGGACAAGGGAAAATAATGTATGACTGTTCAAGCTGATGTATTTTTCCTTATGAGGTTTTTTTTTTTTTATTTTAGGGAAGGGTCTACAGGGTCTTACTACCTAGATAGGACTTGTAGTGATCCGCCTGTGTTCAGCCTCCCAAGAGCTGGGATTACAGGTGTATGCCCCAATGCCCAGTCTCAATTTCTGTCTCAGTGTGCCCTGGGATGGCGTGCATGCTAGGGATTGGACCCTGGCTGCTGCCTTCCCTATGAGTTCTTGGGAAACTTTCTCTAACTTCAACTGTCAGAGATGCTTCACCCTTTTAGAGAGCTAAAACTGCCAGACAGATTCTTTGTTACTACTTTTATGAGTTGACCTCCTGGCAATATTAACATGATGCTTGAGGACCTTATTTCTTGATGAGTTGGGAGAGAACTAAAATATAATTTGGATTTCTTTGAATCGTCACAGTCCTATAAGAAATTATCTGTCTATCATCTATCTCTCTATGCATTTATAGTGTGTGTGTGTGTGTGTGTGTGTGTTTGTGTGTGTGTCTAGAAATGAGTCTAGGAACATTCAACAGTTTGGGGTAAATTAGTTCTTCTGAGGCTACTCATCTCATTCTTTCTTTCTTTTTCTTTTTCTTTCTTTCTTTTTTTTGAGACAAGGTCTTCTTGTGTACAGCTGGACTGGAACTCACTGTGCAGCCCAGGCTGGCCTCGATTTCACAGTGATTCTCCTACTTCAGCCTCCAGTAGTACTGGGATTCCAGGCATGCACCACCCCACCTGTATCATTCTATTTTAAATACAAGCCAAAACACTATGCTTATTCTGTGTGAACATCTTAGTCATCCTTCCTCATACAGTCTCAGAAAATATTTAGGGGAAAAAAGCCTCCACCTGCCTATATATAGAGAAAGCCAAGCGCTCCCTCCCATGTTAGCCCACAGAGGACTTTCCTTACTGTTTTTGGCATTCCCAGCCTCCAACCCACCTGTCAAGGAATTGGACTGATTATTTTCGTACTTTCTGTTCTTATTTATGCATTTATTTTTGTGTTATTTAACTTCTTTTTAGGAACAAGTTAGAAACTTTGGGCCTATTGAAAAGTCAAGTGTGAAATTAAATTTTATATCTTTTAAAAAAATTTTATGTATTTGGTACAGGGTTTCACTATGCAGCTCAGACTCGTAGTGATCCTCCTGTCTCAGCCTCCCCAGCTCTGGGATTACAGGTGTGCTCCACCATGCCAGGTCTTGATGGCAGGCTCAGCATGCCCAAGGTGGGGCTGGCATGACATGAGGTACTGAGGATTGAACCCAGGTCCTTGTGCTTCCTAGGCAGGTGCTTAGACCACTGGACTATCTCCACAGCCCATGAAATTAAATTTTTAAAAGCCAAACCATGCTATAAACTTTAGTAATCAGATTTTTATCATCCACTATCCTTTGTAATTTAAATTTTACATAAATATGGTAAGTGTAATGGCTGTTATTGAGAGTCACAGAAACGTAATAGGTACACGATATGTTATGTCTAAAGCATTCTTAAAGCATTCTTTTTTTGTATTTCTTATTCAATTAATTAAAAAAGCTTTCAGGGCTAGGGATATGCCTCAGTGGCAGAGTTCTAACCTTGCATGTTCAGTCCTCAGCACCGCCAAGAGAAATTTTTTTATGGAGCACTTAAACTATGCCAGGCTTTGGGTAAGGAACCAGGAGTACAAAGATGTTGTCTCATGGACCTTATGGTATAATAAAGATACACACTTGTAAAATATTATCATAAAGCATGACTATGGGCTAAATATAGGAATATAGTATAGCCTAAGAACAGAGAACAGAATAGAGGTAAACATAACCCAAAATGAGTTCATAAACATAGTTAAGAGGAGGGCTATGACACCTGAACAGGAGGGAATGATGGGAATAGTATATGTGAAGACATGAATCCTTGCACAGAATAAGAGATTTCAAGAATAAAGAAATAAAAAAGGAGATAGATACCTACACATTAGAGGCCAGTCAAAATATAAAGCTCTATTGAAAAGAGCAATAAAGCAATTAGTTAACTCCATTTCTTTTCTTTCCTTTTAGGGATTTTTCCTCCATTTAAAAATTAGTGTATTTGCGAAACATAACAAATACATTAATCATGGGGAATTGGTGCATACATATTGCATCTCGATCCTTTTTACTTGCCGTTGTCCTCACCCTCCCATCTCTAGCTCTACTTCCCATCTCCTCAGAGTCTATCTTCCTGTTCCCTGCAATCTCTCAAATTCAGTATCTTAAGCTCTCTGAACACACTAGAGGTGAAATCATGTTTACTATTGCAAATAATCAATTGCAATCTTATAGAACAGTACATCTGCTAGCTTTTGTTGAGTAAAATACCACCTAAATTTTATACTTAAACATAACCATTTTTAGCTTATCATCCTGCTGTTTGTCCATATATGCTGGAATCAGCTGGGTAGTTCTTCTGACCAGCCTAACTGCCTTTGCTAACTGTTCATGTGACTGCAGCCACCTTGTATGTTGGCAGGGCCTGCCAAATTAATCATGGCTTCAGCTGAGCAACTTGGATGCATCGTGTCACTCACAGGTAATCTTTCCTGTACCTTTAAGTGGGCTATCCAGGTTTTGAGAGAGCGAAGTTGTATGAAAACTTTCCAAGAAGTCTGGACTTGAAACTCTGTCAACACTCTTCACCACAGCTCTTGGCCCAAATGCCACAGGATTAACCTACATTCAAAGGTAGAGAAATCAACTCTGTCTCTTAGTAGAAATAGCTCCAAAGAACTAACAGCCACTTTTGTAAATCTACCACAGCTAATTAGTGGACCTATGGTCTTGCCTGTGTAGCCATAGGAAATTCTCATTCTTTTCCTTTCCACTTTTACATAAACAAAAATGACAACTGTTATATTCTATTGTTAGAATAACCAACATCCTGTTTTGCCTTAAATCATCCAGGCTTTATCATGGAAAATTCTCTGTGTTAGCAAAGTCTTTAGTCCTGTGAAAACCAGGTCAGTTAACCACCTTCTTACTTATCACCAGTGGAATATTTTAAATTAACCTAGTCATATCAGGTTGGCCAGAATTATTTCCAGGGATTTTAGACTTGAGATTGAGAGAAAAGCAGTGGAATGTCTTACATTTTGAGATATAAAATTCAGCTATATGATTATGTTTCCTGTCTTGTAAAATACAAAATGTAAAATAAGAGAATCAATCTAAAATACAAAGGACACAGCAGTACATCTGTTCTTGGTTTCTTTTCGTTATTAATCATGTTTAACCTTTTCCTATATTATAAGAGGTAATAAATTTCAGTTTAGAATTGAGTTAGATTTCTGTCACTTGCACACCCGTTTTTGTCAATTGTGACTCCAAATTATCTCCAGTAGTATCTGGAAGTTTTATAATAATCAACAGATTCTAAACTTCAGGCTAGGCACAAAAAGATTAGGGTTTCCATGTCCAAGTTGAAAAACTAACTGATAAGATCATTAAATTATAACATGCTGTTTCAGGAGATTCAGACCACATGCTGAGGAAAGCTTGACCTTGTAGGACATATGTAGAAGAACAGAATTTGTAGTATCTTGCATTCTCCAAACTATATTCAAGTCAGACATAATATCTGGTTCCAGTGGACAACTTCCCTGAGATCATTAAGGAAAGTTTTTCTGCTTCAAATCACTGATCTGAGACTCTCAAGGGCAATGCCATGTTTTATTAAATCTTGAAAGACATTCTCTAGTGGGCTTTGAAGATGGTTTCTGCCAAGAACTTAGCTCAGCAGCGCAGCCCCTGCTTGGCAAGTGCATGGTCCTGAGTTCAATTCCCAGTACAAAACATTTTTCTCTGAATAGGAGCTGTGAAACAAAGTATCATGAAAATGCCAGAAGACCAAGAGTCCTAGAGCTCTAGGTTGGTTCCAGGTTCTTTGCTGAGCAGCACCTACTTGATGAAGTAGGAGTGATTCTGGTTTTGGTACAGTATCCCCTTAAGAGAGATGACACAGTTTAAACATTACAGCATTAAAAAAATCAAGCATTGTTAAAATATTTTGATATTTTAATATTACTTTCTGTGTACATTTTGGAAAACTCAATTTAAGTAAAATTGGTAAATCCATTTAAAAATTAAACACGAGTTATTTGGAGAGAAGGCTTAACCCTCATTCTCGAGTTCAGTTATATCACTATTATACTTTAAAAAATACCAGGAAAATAAAGATCCTTTTAGTTTTATTTTAAGGCAACTGGATTTATAATCCATATTTAAAAAGTGTGCTGAAGGTTATAATAATTATATGCAGAAAATGCAAACCGCTTATTTTAAATATGTGTAAAGCAAATGTTTCATTGAATTAAAGCTTCAGGCTATGTTTATCAGTGCCAGCACCTGTTTGTTGAAATTAAAATGAATAAACTTATCAAAATTCTTTCATTTTACTTTGTTATGTTTCATTTACTTGCATTGAATATGTACTCTTTCCTCTGAGGAATAGTCTTTTATTTTCTTCGTATTTTAGCAAGTAAAGGGATTTGGCCTGAAGTTACAGAGTATGAGGAAACTGCTTCAGTATGTGTCAAGGGTATTATTTTCATTCCGACCACGTTTATTGTGCAACTGCTGTACATATTGTATTATCATCACCATCTAATATTTCTTAAAGTCTTCTCTGTTGGTGGACTAAAGGCTAAAGGAAATAAAAAGCATATTTTATTTACTCTCTAGGATCTTACATTTTAAGAAAGGTGACAGAGAAAATATGTCAAATAAATGATGAAAATATCAGTTTTACTGTTTCAAAAGTAGATATTGGATGGTACAGTTTTAGAAAGAAAATACATGGGCAAAATAATTGCCTTATATATTTTTATTTTTTTATCTTTTATTTTTTAAAATTAATTTTATTGAGAAAGAAATAACAATGAGAGTTTCAAAACAGGTTAATAGGACAATTACAATGATTAATACACTACATATTGTTGTCTTTGTAGTAGTTATTCATAACACAAGATGCAGAAATGATATCTTGTCTAAACTATTAGTATAAATCTTTCTTCTCATTGAACTAAGAGAAAGTAGCTGTATGTCTATCCTAGCTATTTTGTATACATATACATATTTCACTACAAAATGGTCCTTCATTTATATCCCCTTTTATGTTTAGTTTTGTCAGAGATGGGTATTCCATTGCCATTCAAATACTATAGATGCATGAATGCAGCAAAATAATCCAATATAGTCCAGTAGTCCATAAGAGTAGTGTGTTTTCCACAGAACTTGCCTTGTATATTAATTAAAGAGCAATGTTTATTTTGAATAGATTTTGAAGTGTGTGTGCATATGTGTACATGTATGTGCCCAGATGGACATGTGTGTGACTGAGTAGGGTGAGGTTACAGTGGTACATTTCTAAGAATGACATGAAACTCGAGCAAATCACCAGCACTCTGCCTATGTCACTGAATGTTTTTTGTTTTGTTTCTGTTTTTGTTTGTACTTCGGAGAAAGCCAAGGGTCTTGTGTATGCTAACTATGCACGTGTCTGTCACTGAGCTACAGTCCTGAGTGAATTTGCATCAGTCAGCAAATGAGTGAATGAATAAACTGTGAAGATGGAAAGTATGAAATTATGACAGGAGCACCAAAAGACAGAAGGGAGGAAAACCAAGCTATATAAGATAGTCCAGAATAGTCTATTTTTAGTAAAAATCCTACTGAGCACAGCATGTACTCTCTGGGAATCAGTCACATGGTAGGAAATCATCATAAGGCCTTTCAAGGTGAGATATAGGTGGTCATTCCTTATTTTCTAGAGATAGTCATATTTGGCTGAATCTTTAAGAATGAGTCAGCATTGAGTAGGTAATAGGGAAAAGAAACTTTCCCAGGGAACTATGTGTCTCATCTGTACATGACAAGATGTTAGGCTTATAAAGTGGGGCTTAAATATATAGTGAGGTAACTTAGTACTTGCTAACAGGTACGATTATTTGAAGCCCTGTACTGAATAAAGATAGGAAGCATTTTGGGGGTTAATTTTTAGAAAGTTTTCAAAAATTTTCCCTTTAGTTTTTATCTTGTACTAGAACACATTCACAGTACATAATGCATTACATCCCTTGTGAGGTGTTGGTACATGTACGTAACATATCTTCATTTCTTTTTCCATTCCCTTTCCCTTCTCTTCCTCTTTACCCCCTCCCTATCTTGTTGCCTTTCACATTTGTAAAAGATCTATCTCCCTATTTTCCTATTTTCTTTTATTTTGTGCTTTATATTTTAACTTTCTCATATAAAGGAAACCGTGTGATGCGCTTTGTGTCTGACTAATTTCACTTAACATTATGGTCTCAAGCTGCATCCATTTTCCTATAAATGACTCAAGTTGGTTCATTTTTATGGCAGAATAGTACCACATTATGGATACATACGATGCTTTTTCTGTATCCATGCTTCTGTTGATGGGCGTATAGGCCACCTTCACATTTAGCTATTTTGAATTGCGTTATAAACTTAGACATGAGTGGATCATTATGATATGACATCTTTAACACTTCTGGGAAGTTATCTAGAAGGCTAATGGCTACATTTAATAAAATTTCCAGTTTTAGTTATTTACGGTATCTCTATACTAATTTCCATGTGGTTGTATAACAGCAGCACCTTGGTTCATGAGCTCAGTTCTCTCATAATTCTGCTTGCAGACTTAACAGAATGAGAATTGAATCAAATTTCTCCATAAGATGGACATTGTGCCTAACCAATGAACTTGATTTAGCTCTAGACCAACTCAGTGTAGGGTCATGGGAACAGGTTTGTGAACTGAGGTACCACTGAATTTATCCTTCCACAAAAAGGTAGAAGTGTTCCTTTTTCCCTATAGTCTCATCAGCGTTAATTATTGTTCAATTTCTGAATGATAATTATTTTTTTCATAATTTTATTGATAAATAGCAATGAGACAGTTTCAAATCAAATAGGTAGGACAGTTTCAAT
>NDGM011027114.1:0-11210 GCA_002564305.1 Octomys mimax
AAAAAAAAAAGTTCCATACAGTGGAGAAACTTTTGAAAAAATCTTTAAATTGACAGAATAAGCCTTGGATTTAGGAACTGTTGAACCATATGCTTTTCTGAGTTTACCTCAATCTTGGCACTCTATAATGGCATCTCCATGAAAATCATATTTTTTCATCTGACACAGGCTCTTATATTATATACAGACTGTTTGTTTTTGGTTAATCTTGTAATTGTTTTATTTTTCATCATGAGCCCTGTATGAATAGAGAGTTTGTTACAGGAAAGCAAAGAAGTTCAAATTTAACATAAAAATTATGTTAATCCATTGAAAAGAACGTCTGTACAAATTAAAAATATCCATATCATATTCAGTACTCACCCTCAGGACAGCATGTTATTGTCTGGCTTCTTCAAGAAAATGGGGATGGAGAAGTGTGTTAGGCTTTGTCCTCTCCAGATTTGTCTGTGGGAGTACAAATTCATGCCTCCCTGGGGCCCCAGGCAAGAGCAGCACAGGTTAATCACACATACTGGGTTGATCAAATGGTCTAACAAGAGGATCAGTGACTGTTATGTGCCGGCCACATGGTTGAAAAGAGCTTATTTAGAAAGAATAAATTCAATTCAGAAATATATATATATATATATATATATATATATATTGATAGATATATTTATAGATATATATATAGATATATATATCTTTACTTCTGCCATCTGAAACAATTGCTTCTGTACATTGCCACCCCGCTTAGAACGAGCTGATTACAGATTGAAACCTCCACAAACTTTTAGCTAAATAAATCTTTCCTTCCTTAACTTTAGGAATCAAATATGTTGTATTAAAAATGAGAGAAAATTAACTAAAAATAACTGAATTTATATATATTTAAGAAGTAAATTTTGCCTTTGGAAAGCTTAAAATATCTCTTATTCCCTCATATCATGGGATTTTTTTTGTTTGGTTGTGTTTTTTTGGATTTTGTTTTTGTTGTTGTACTGGGAATGGAACTCAGGACCCTGAACTTATCAGGCAGGTGCTTATTTTAGTGAGCCATCTCCCAGCTCCTCACTCATATCATATGAAAAGATCTTTTTTTAAAATTTGGTATAGATTCTAACTACTCAGCTCCAACTAATAGCGATCCTCCTGTCTAGGCCTCCTCAGCACTGGGATTACAGGCGTGTGCCACCACTCTCCATTTTGGTGGTCACCTCAGCACAGCATGCAGTACCAGGGATCAAACCTGGGTCCATTCCTTTCCAGACATGTGCTTAAACCTCTGAGCTATCTCTCTGGCCCTTTTCCTATTTTCTAAACTGTATCTTTTACAAATTTTGCAAGATTTCTTCTGAGATGCCCAAAGAATTCATCTATCAAGCCTGTTAAATTTAAGGTAACAACTTTAATATCTTGTCTGTTTGTTTTCTCTTTGTTTCTGAAGGTGAACCCAAAACAGCAATCAATAGTTTTGACTACTCAGTTTTCCAATTTTAGATGTTCACTTCCTAGTTTTGTTTTTGTTTTGTTGTTGCTCTTGCTGTTTTGATGGCGATTATCCTTATTTGTTTAAATCTAGTATTTTTTTCCTACTAAAAATTAGGTCTTGCTGCTTGATATTGCCTGAAAAATGAAATGGGTTGATGACGTCTGAGAGAAGATCTTCATGGATCACAAGATAAGGTAAATTTTGCTGCTGTTAATGTTAGTTTTCTCATTTGACTATGTGTCCCTTTGATTCAAATACTTATCATTGTCTAATCATTGGAGAAGATATGTCAGACATATGATATGTGACCTCACTTCTTTACTTACATAAAAAAAACTTATTGGAGAAATTTGTATTTCTCTATTTATATTTTATTGATGGTTGAAATTTCAGATTTGAAATAGTAAGCTTTCATTTATTTTTTTGTGTCCATAATTCAGAAATACCTTTAACTATCATTACATGAATATAAAATGTGTCTTCCAATCTCCTCATGATAATTACAATAAATATTATAAAATGTTTTGAATTGAAAAAATCTTTAATTTGGCTTATTGAAAAGATAAAGCTTCATAATTTGAGCATTATCAAATTTTTGAGAAAATACAATACTAAACTTACAACTGAACTTTCAGTGTGCAAGGAAAGTATTAAATATTCTGAATCCATTTCAAAAGTATTTTTAAAATCCACATAGCATGATTAATGTAAAATTCTGACAATGATACTAGTTTAATAATTTCAATTCAGTAAAATTAATAAGGACATATGTAATTACCAGGGTTACATATATTAATGATATTCACTTATATCCTATTTATGTAAGTTCTATACTGATCAACAGGGAAGTATTACTCTTTTCTAATGTTAAAATATTGTTTATGATTATCAAGGATATATATTTGTATGTAGCTGTCTCAGTTTCTCTTCTTTCATTGATGGGACAAATACCCAACACTCAAATTGAAGGAAAGAAAGGTTTATTTAGATCACAGTTACAGTTACTGGAGGTTTCAGTCCATACTCAGCTGGCTCCAAGGCAGACTTGCACATGGCAGAGAGCAACATTTCATGGCAGCAGCAAAGAGCAAGAGCAAAGGGGAAGAGTTACAGCAACAACTGCTACAGGGAGCAAGGCTGTCTCTCTTATGTTACATTCAGACTATCCACCCCAGGCTGTGTGTAGCACTCACAACCATAATCTTAGCAGTACTAAGACCCAGAATCCCAGACTTGATCATGAATTAACCTCACTGTCTAAAAGTGGGCCCCATGATTGTATGAGGCTTTGGGGGAACAACTAGACACAAACCATAACAGTAGCCAAATTAAATTCATATTCTGATGAGCACTATTCCAACAACAGTTGCATTTTGAGTATGTAAATGGACAATTTCCGAGACTTCTATGTAACTTTAAAGCTGTGGAAGAGTGGAACAACACCCCAGTTCCAAAAACAGTAGATTTACCAACTTACTAGGAAGGAGATATATAGAAAGAGCTGCAGACCCTCAACTATCCCTTCTACCCACCACTGCAAGGACTTAGCTTTACTTCTCTAAGAAACATTTTCCAAGGTGCTCTCTCTTGGCAATGGTGCTACATATGCCTTTAGCATATGGGCCTTTGGAGAACATTCCAAATCTAAAGTGTAGCAACTTGTTAAGAAACACAAAAAAAACCTTAGAACAACTGTTTCACATGTTGCACAGGACTATGAATTTAGACATGACGCCACACCTCATTCTCAACATACTTGATTCTCTTAAAATCAAGTCCATTTTCAGGGCTGACCAGATAGCTCCGATGACTGAAGTGCCTGCTTAGGCAGGTGCAGGGACCAGGGTTGATCCCTGGTGTGACGTGCTGTGCTGGTCCCACCCCTGGGTTCCAATGAGATGGTGATTGAGACTGAGTGTGGTGGCACAGGTCCATAATCCCAGCACTTGGGAGGCTGAAAACAGGAGACTCACTATGAGTCTGGTCTGTGTAGTGAGACCTTGTAGACCCTGTACTAAACATATAAAAATAAAATTTAAAAATCAAGTGCATTTTTTCATGGTATATGAAATTAAATCAGTGACCTTTACTGTGTGGCCTTCATAGTCTCTTCCTTCATGTCCATGTCCTTATTCTACACAGTTCTAAGTTTACACATAGGATCCTTCTGGCTCATTTTTCCTGGGTACTGATATTATAAGCATATTTCTTCATGCCCAATCATGTCCAACATTGGAAACTTTTTCTTTCCTAGAAATCTCAGACACATAAATTTTAAGCATCTTAGGAAGAATGCTAGAGGAGATATGTCATCCAATTTTATCAGGAAACTGGTGATGTGAAAGCTTTCTGAAGCAGGGTCAGTCAGCCCATGGAAGAGATCTACTGAAGATTTGAGCAAACAGCACTCACAAAATAAAAGGTAATCTTTGTTTGCAGTGTAAAGCCAGCACGTCTAGAAAACTTCACTGTCATGTCTACAAGGTTCCTGAAGCTGAAGTTTTCTAGCTATTGAAATATACTGAAAAAGAATGGCTTCAGCACACTTACTCCTACTCAATGAATTACATTACTGTCATCTTTCTTTGGAAGGACCTGGCCAAGCTCTGTAACTACCTGTGTGAGAGGTACAGCCAAAGGATAAAATGAGAAACAGGGAGAAATTTAGTAATACATGAAGTAGGGCTAGGAGTTCCGTTTTTCAGGATAGGCAGAGAAAAAGCTCTCTAAACCAGCCTCTATTTGGGGGTTTTTATTATGAGTGGAGAGGCTGGCAGAAGATTGGAAGATTGATGATTCACAGGCAACAGATAATCCTGGGATGATTTAAGAGGGTGGAGATGATCCTTTGACAAAAGGATCTTGCCCTGGAGTGTTTTTTAATCTTAGTGGTCATAGTTTAGTATTCTTTGGTGGAGGAAGTAGGCTCATCACTAAAGAGTTAATGGGGAATTTCAGAAGGGTGATACTGATAATCTCAAACCTTCATCTATTCCTTAAGAAAGTATACCAAAGTAGCCATTGTGAATTTGTGGTCTCCAACAGTCTGCAAAGTGCCTGAAATAAAATTTCTAGCTATTGAAATGTACTAGAAAAGAATGATTTGAACATTACTGTCATCTTTCTGACTCAATTATTTATAGTTTTGTTATATGAGCTTGCTATCTATTTCAATGGCAATGGAATTCCTAGTGTACATAAAACAAGGCAAGCACAAAGTTGTAATGCTGTTTTAAAAGAGTAACAAAAAGAGAAATTATAGTGGTAAATGTAAATCATTTTCTCCATAAAAAGACAATTTTTCTCTGTATCCTTTTCCTCAGAGTATTTCTTTAGAAGTATAATGAATCTGAGTACATACTCTATTGAAAAGTATAAATGTATCTAGGGATTAAGATCAGACTCACATTTTTATAAGGTAGAGATTTCCAGTTGTAGTAAATAGCTGCTAGAGAGAAAACAAATATATTTAGAATGAACTCAGGGTTCTATCTCAAGGGATAGAGGAGAGACTGTTACAGATATAACTTGTCTTTCTAGAACATAACAGAATTACTGTTTTTCTAAATTTCTGTATAAATTGTTTGAGATTTTATTTTACACTGTGACCATTTTTCCTGCATTATATGTGCACATGATTGGTAACACTCAATAATAAACCGTGTTTGCACTTTTCTCTGTATTGTTAAGTAAGTTTGTATTTGTTGGATAGGATTATTTTAATTTCAAAAAAAAGCCTCCACAAATATATAAGATATATCATTCACTATCTGTTTTGTTTAATCACTTAAAAAATATATTTACTTTCTCTAGAAAAATTTGCACCTATATATATTTTTTCATTTTAAGGACAAAAGCAGTAATACAGAATTTCAAACCAAGATAATAGGAGTTTAACAATGATTAATGCATTGTGTATTGTTTTAGTCAAAGTAGTTGCTAAGATTATGAGATATAAACAGGAAAAATTGATCAAACAAGTTAAGCATAAACTTTTCAATGAACTAACAAAAATTAGTAATATAATTATCTTTATATATGTATATGAAATACATAAATATACATTTCCCCTTACTTCTTTTTTCCTCTTCCTCAGCCCAGATACTCTTTTCCTTTAGAGAAGATCCTTTTCATTTTGTTCTAACTATTGTACATTTTTG
This sequence comes from Octomys mimax, assembly GCA_002564305.1. Lineage (NCBI taxonomy): Eukaryota > Metazoa > Chordata > Mammalia > Rodentia > Octodontidae > Octomys > Octomys mimax. Next base: position 5,635 of record NDGM011027114.1, read on the forward strand.
ATCTTATTTCCTTTTTCAATTTCTTACACTATGGAGGCAATACAATATTTACACAAAGTGAGTCTGATTTATTTCACTTACAAGTATTGTCTGTAGTTGTAAATATCTACCTATAAAATATTTGACTTTTTCTTTATAATTGAGTAATATTTAACTGTACAAAAATACCACATCATTTTTATCCATTTGTCAGTTGATGGACTTTTGCATTGTTTCCAAGATTAAGCTACTGCAAATTATGCTGCTATAAACATAGGTGCCGTGGTATGTTGATTTTAATTCTTCTGGGAAAATACCACGAAGGGGAACAGTTGGTTGAATGGGATCTCTAATTCTAGTTTTTTGAGGAAACTCCACACTGATTTCCACAGTGCTTACATGAGTCTACACTATCACCAACAACAGAGAAGGGCTCTTCTTTCCTCAGATAATCCAGCATTTGTTATTGGTTGATTTCTTTTTGGTTGCCATTCTTTCTGCTGATGTGGAATCTCACTGTTGATTTAATTTGCATTTCTCAGATGACCAATGATGTTGAACAGGTTTTCTTTTCTTATCATTTGTATTTCTTCATCTGAGAAGTATTTATTCATCTCCGATGCCCCTTTTTGGATTGGGCCTTTGAATTTGGGGTGCCTGTTTTGCTTCTGTTTTTGTTATTTTCAATTCTTTTTATATTATTGCATTTTATTTATTTTATTTTTTAATTAATTTTAGTGAAAAAGAAGTAGCACTGAGCCAGTTTCAAAACAGGTTAGTAGGACAGTTACAGTAATTAATACATTGCATATTGTTGTCTTCTTAATAGTTATTCATAGAACAAGATACAGATATGGTATCTTGTCTAAACACTATTAGTACAAATCGTTGTTCTCATTGAAGAGAAGAGGTATATATCTGTATATACCTATTTTGTGTGTTTGTATATATTATATATATATATATATATATATATATTACTACAAAATGGTCTTTCATTTATGTCCCCCTTTTTGTTTACTTTTGTCAGAGATGGGAAATCCATTGCCATTCAAATATTGTAGGTGTGTGAATTCAGAAAAGTAATCCAAAATAGTACCATAGTCCATAATAGTAGTGGGTTATCTACAGGACTGGCAATGTAAAAAGTTAGTGACTTAAGCCTTTTACAGCTCAGCATATTAATATGGCTTTACTTTTTATACCTGATTTCTATACTTTTTTGCTGGATGGTTAAGACTAAGATAAAGCAAGATCTATATAACAAGAAAAGTAACTTTTGTATCTGATAAGGTTAGTCAAATCCACTCAGGATTTATCCTGAAACCCTGCATAGCAGTTTGTAAATTGTTTGTCAGTGACAGACGTGTGGATGAGTCATGGCCATTGCTTGGCTACTTTGCTCTCTGTGAAAGCCGGAGAGAATGTTTTTTATCCATGTGACTCTCCTTAGGTACACTCTACATCACTGTTAACTTTCCTCTGTGGCCCCAGAAATTTAGTTACGATCTGTTTTTATGAGACTCCTAGAAATTGTGTCATATTCCTATAGAGAATTATGAGATGATATATGATATCCATAGATATCTTGTGCTGTACTCTTTTTGTTTAGCTTTCTTCTGTTATTGTCTCTATACCATCAAGAAACTGTACTACAAATGCCAAGACAACTGTGTTTTTGCTTTATTTCCCATGTAATATAATATTTCCGTTATAAACAGTAGGTTTCTTTTAATCATTATTTAAATGTGTCACTGGTCAAATCATTCTAATTAATTTTGTATTTTCTATGAAGCATGAGTATGAGGATTTAGTGAGTCATCATTTACTTAGAAAATATCACTTAGGAAATGTTTTAAATGTGAAGATACACAATGCTTTTTCTTTTTCTTTTTTCTTCCTTTTTTCTTTCTTTCTTGCTTTCTTTTTTTTTTTTTTTTTGGAACCTGGCATTGAACTCAGACTCTTGCACTTACCAGGGAGCTCTTATTCTACTGAGCCATCTCCCTGGCCCCACAATTCTTTTATGTCAATAAAGCCCTTATTTTTCTTGCTTTATTATTATTGTCTTTTTACTATAATCATAATTTCCTCAAAATGTTAGCTGTATTACTACCAATATACTTTTTGATATTATAAATCCATGACTTATGCCTCAAATCTTTAATGTTTCTTTTTATTGTTCTGTTATGGGATATTCCCTCCCATTGGAACACAAACAACAAGTTTGTATTTAACTTTAGATGAAGTACAATTTATGTAGGTTAAAATCACTATATCATAATTCCTCAGTTCACTGAAATTTGACTATTATATATACTTTTTATAATCTTTGGAGAGAAGACATAAACATTTCACACTTTTGATGAGCTATGGGAAAATTTTGGCAGGTGGTACTGTATGTGGGGCTTCCTTTGTTTTAATTCCTCATGCCAGAAAATGTGGAGCTGTTAACAGTACAAACTATCCTAGTTTCCATTACCCCATCTGTCAGATTCTTCCTGCATCTTCCTCTTCACTAGGAAAAAGAACAAACATTAACTTCCTCTCTGTAATGAAAAACTCATTATATTTTTAAAATTTGCTTAGATTTCTTTATATTTGGATTTCTTCATGTTTACATTTCTCAATTGGAGTGTTAAACTGGTTGTTGTGGCTTTTTGTTGCCAGTGGGAAAGTGCTGATCTCTTGTCATTTTCTGCATCCTAATCAGAAGACAACCTGCTAATTAGGAGCAAAGTAGATTTTTAAAATTAAGTTTGATATCTATACTGCTCCTCATAGCTTACCATCTAGCATCATGTTTATATCTATGTACTTGTTCACAATCTCTACACAAAAATTTTCTCATGCTTTCACGAAAGCAATAAAATTATTTCTTTCATTTCTAAATTTTCTTTTATAGCTTTCCTAGTAATGACAGCATCTGTTTTATTGTTCTATCTATTTTCCTTCTATGTGGATATCATGTCACATTTAAAGGAGCTGACTTGGTTGGATCCAGTAGGATGCCCAACATTGAATATTTCAAGAATAATTCTAGAGGAAATTAGAGCCAATAAAAGAAAGAGATTCACAGAGTGCCACCACATGAACATTCACAAGAATCATGAGCCTATGAGATAGAAAAACACGAAAATAATAGTGCATTTCCAAGTAGAAAGAAGCAATAATTAGTTTAATGCGATCCATCGAAATGATAAGGACACAGAGTACAGGTTAAATGACAGTATACACTGCACCTAAGGTGTGCAGCCTAGCTGACAAAAGAAAAACAATCACACCCTACTTGTTTTAGTATTTTTGAGCTGTCAAAAAAAAATACTAACGGCTTTGTTTTAAAAAACAATATTGATTTTGTTATAGCTCCAGAGGCTTAGAGCTTGAAATATGAGTGGTTTCATACTGGTTTCCAGTGAGACCCAAGGCGCCTGCCGTGTTGCTGTGTGCAAGTGAATGCTCTGTTTGTACAGGGCTTCATAGAAAGTGCAAGATTGGCAACGAGGCTGAGAATGAGAAAGGGAAAGGGCAAGTGCCTCCTGGAGTTCTTCAAATGCAGACACTAAACCTATAATGGTAGCACAATCTATTATTAAATGTAACTTTGATATCTTTTTGTAGGCAATGTCTGAAAATAGAGTCACACTGAAGTCAGGGGTTCTACCTATGGATTTTGGGAGAAGATAATCCAATTCATAACATTATGCTGGCATTAGAATACAAAATATCTTCACATGGTATCTTGGTCATGAGAAAAATTGTTTAATACTGCTTTAGTTCTTCATCCCATGCCTTGGTCAAAAGCCATGGTCAATGAAAAATCTTATCTAGCTAAGAAACCAATTCCAGTTGCTCAGTAAAAGCACACTTGCTTTTTCTGCAAATGGATATACTACTTTTACCTAGCTATCAATTAAAAATAAATATAAGTTATTTTGACTGTGCATATATTGAAAATTATAATTTTTAAAATAATTTATTTTACTAAAAAATCATTAGCCATACTCACCTGTGGCTAAATATCTGAATATCTAACCTTATAATTGTAAAAAGATAGCTAAAAGAAATTTTACTATTTTCATAAATAGTGCCAGAATATTGATAAAATTTGAATTTCATTAATTATATATTTATTTTAATGGATACAAGTAGTATGTGGGACAATCAATAGCTTAGATTTACATTTTATTTAATTTATCTAACCTTTTTAAGCAAGATCTTTATTTTCCCAACTTTATGTAGACTCCCAAAAAAGTATTGATTTTGACACTATAAATTAAATAAATACTACCATTAGGTTTTCAATCCAGATAGTCTAGTTCCTGGGTTCATATCCTTAATTTTTATGCAATGCTGTCTCTCAGAATAAGATTTGTTACTATTTATTAAAGTCATTAAATATTTTATATTGAGTGTTTTATAATATAATTTGTTGTACTTTAAGAAAATAAATTCAGATATTAAGGGTTAAAACTGAATAAAATTATTTCTGTGATTTTTTTTTTTTGTAATTTTTTTGCAACTTTAATAAGTCAGTTGTATCAGGCAATTTTGCTACTGTTGGGACAAATTACCTGACACCAAAATCTTCAAGCAAAAGAGGCTAAATTGGTTCACTACTTCAGAATAGTCAGGTCACAGTTGACCAGAGCCAGGCAACTAGTATCCTGGGGGCAAAGCAGTGCATAACCACCCACCTTACTTAGCTCACGACAGACAGGAAGCAGAATAGGTCCACAGCATCAGGGAAGCGGGAGCCCAGAAGCATACAGGGCCTGTCGTGCCTCTATGGCCAACAAGACACATCCAGACGTGGCCTTCCTCAGTCCTCATGTGGATCCCGAAGCCAACTCAAGAGGAAAATCTTACCTACATGCTGCATCTCACCTCTTGTCCACTTGTAATCCAAACATATCATATTAAATCATATTTACTATTCAAGCATGCAATGTTAATAATTCCATCTAACATATTATAAAGCTGTTCCCTTTTAATCAAAAACACAAGAGTTCCTTCCCATCTCAATAATTTCAGCAATTTTTCAAATCTCAAGTCAAAGACTTTTCAGATATTCAAGGCAATCAACTATGAACACTGTAAAATTCCAAGACAAGTTGCATAATGCCAACACACAATGGCACAGGATAAGCATGCCGTTTGCTAATGGAATATTAACATACAAAAGAATCATAGCAAAACAAGGCCAAAGTCCAGCAATATGAACATGAAATCTGGGGGCTCCACATGTGCCATCCTGTGCACACAGGTGAGCTGAACTCCAGAAGACTTGAGGCAGGGCTGCCCATAGGTCTATCTATTCCAGCCAGCACATTTTCTTTAGTTGGATCTGTTGTTTATCTCCAGCTTTTCTTGACAGATACTCTATACTTTTGCAAGCACAAGTTCTTGAGGTATCTATTACATTCTGTCTTTATTTCCACATCTTCAGGTACAGCGTTCTCAGGTGCTCCCTGTTAGGCCCCATCAGGGGAAAACTCTCTGGCTCCACAGTAGTTACAGAAGTTTGATGGAAAATACTTTTTTTCCCCAGAATTTTATTGATAAACAAATAGCAATTAGACAGTTTCAAATCAAAT
>NDGM011027121.1:0-10273 GCA_002564305.1 Octomys mimax
GAAAGATTACACATCAGAGCTGAAGCACCAGACCCCAAAACATTAGATACTATCTCAATAGCACAATGCAAACTACTTTTTCTGCATATCCTTCCCTCTGCATATCACAGTGGTAAATGCAGGCCTCCTGCCCAGCCCAGCTCACCGATTTCCGGCCATTCTCATTCATCCTCAAGCCACTCCTCCTTCATGACTGAATAACCCTGGGTTCAGCCCTTGGTCCAGGCCTTTGTTCTGCATTAACATCACCATGGCTGGAGTTAGGACACCTTGGCTCCCCATAACTATAAATATGTTTTAGTGTCCTTATTCTCTAATGCGTTGCACTGGAAGTGGTAGATTGAAATTCACTTGATGGGATTCACATAATTTATTCATGGGATTACAAATATATATTTCCTGGACTGATACAAGGACCAACAAGGGGTTCCTACACATTCCCATTATCCTGCCTTGTCTCTTAGCTTCTCTCCAGATTCACTGGTCTCATGGGGCTCAGGTCAGAGTTTAGACTATCTTATTTTTGATAGGTTTTTTGGTGGCATTGCAGCAGAGAAACAGGTAGAAGGCAAAAGGGCAAGGGGCTTTGTTATCTTGGAGGACATGGAAAGAATCTGGGGAAGAGAAGGGATTCTCTGAGTTGCAACAAAGGGACACTGAGGCATTTCAGGCCTGTTGCCAGGGGTGACATTGGAAGGAGATGTTTAGACATACCTGAGGGGCTGACTGGGGCTTTCGCTGAGTTGGTGGAAAGGGGAAAGGAAATTGCACCCTGGCTGTGTTGGAGAAGTGGGGGAGGGGGCCTCGGGGGAGATAAGCTGTTGTTTTAAGGGCTTCAGCCATGTTAGATGACCACCATAAAAATTCAGCAATTCATGCTAGGGTCAAAACCTTTCAATTTTTTCCTAAACAGCCCACTAAACTTTAGATTAGAGGGATTTGGATTATAATTGATTTTTCTAGGTTATTGACTTTTTTCCTTGTTTTCTTTGGCAGGTATTGAGAAAACAGTTCTCATTAAGCACAGAGTAAGAATGGCTCAGTACCTTAGTGCTGTGGTCTGAACAGGGCTCAGATATATTCCTCGAATGTTTATGTGCCCTGAGTGGGTACTGCACCCAGAGAGTTGAGAGAGATGATGGGACTTTAGGTGTACTGCCTGCTTACTAGAAGGTCCACTGGTCACTGGGCATCTTCTCAGAAGTGTTAGCATTGTTCTCGCAGGATATGATTTGTTTTCTGTAAGAAGGGACTGTTGCAAACTGACTGACTGACTGAAAAGCCCCAAATGGCCCTTGAATATTTGTGCATTCCCTTACAATCTCCCCTCTTGCACACAACACCGCTGTGATGACCAAGCCTTCCCCAGAGACCAAACACACAGGCTGCCAGATTTCCAATGTTCACTCCCCAGAAATACTAGCCAAATAAACCTCATAACTGGGAAGTACTGAGACTCAAATAACTGGCCATAACTTGACTTATGCTTTGGGTGACATTTTGGCCATTCTTTCAAGATCTTAGCAGTGATCATGACAGTGTATTAATCCTTATTATTCTCTGGTGATGTTGTTATGAGCTTCATTTTATTTTTTCCTAGAATATTTTTTGTATTTTCTTGATTAATATCTACTTTCATTAAATTAATACAAAATTAAAATAAATAAATAACACTAATAACTGATTATAGCAACAGAAAGTGGACTAAGCATTTAGCTTTGGGCTTTTATCTGATACTTTAAAAGTTGTCTACATGTTTGGATATAAATGTAATTAGTTGAAAATAACCTTTGAGATCACCAACTGTTTTTAATCTTTTTCTTTGACCAGTTTATTGAAGACAGAGATGATACATTCCCCATATTTGTGGCGGGGGTGTCCTATTTTCTTTTAGAGGAACACATGAGAAGCCCATCGTGTCTGGCTTGCCCTTCACTTGTGTAATCAGTGCCACAAGGGTGCTGCAGCCATCTGCCTTGGCTCACCCTGAGAAGCACCTCTGGTTAGCAGAGCTGGCAAAGCAATGCAGAAGGAAATTCCAGGGAGACGGTAGTTTGAAGTAATGAGACAAAGGGGGACCTTACCAAGTGAGGTCCAGATCTCAAGCACTGTGTGGCAGAGAGTAGCTCTCAGAGTGGAAGCTCATAGCCAACACCCAACCATGCTCTGGTGTCAAGCCGCTCTCTGCTGTATAAGGAGAGGGGAATTGGGATGGTAGTCCCCGAGCTTCAGCCAGATGCAGGGGACAAAAATAAGTGATGCAAAGAAATCAAGAAGGAATCTTTTAAAAAAGAAAGGTTGAAAATAATTTTTACAATGAATAAAGAGATTTTCTAGTATGTTCTGATAATATGTCAGATCCCAGATATCTTTTCTTTCCTGTGTGTTTTCATTCCCCAAATATTTGAGTGCAGCTGACAGAATTGAAGGGCTTTGAAAAATGTGAAGCAATCAAGGATTATTAGCCTGAACCGCAAATAATTTGTATTCTCAAGATAAAATGCAGATTCTGACTCAGTAGATTTGGAGTTAGGCCAAGGCTAAGCTTCCTGAATGCATTTCAGGAGGTATTGAATTGGCTGGCCTTGCCAAGCAGATCTTAATTCACTCTGTCCTTCTGCTTTTATCAATCTATGAGTGCCCTAAGCCAACAGAGAGCTAAACCGAGTGACCTAAAGATATTTCTGGATCAGCTACACTTACAGTTTTAGATTTATTTTTTGTTTTCAGTGCTGAGAATTGAACCCAGGGCTTCCAGCTTGCTAGACAAGCATTCTATCACTGAGCTAAATCCCTAGCCTGTTTTTTGTTTGTTTGTTTTTGTTTTTCTCTTTTGTAATTGTTTTTTAGTTGAGGCTTTGCACTTATACTTTTTAATCTCTAGAGAGCTTTCTAAAAAATGAGTTATCTGTAAATGATTAGAAGTCTTTCATTCTGGGAGTCAGTTCTTGAACTCTGGAATGTCATGCCTTATAAGTGCATTGTAATAGACAAAGTACTAAGAGTAAATACTGAGAGTGCTAAGACAATTACACTGTGTTTCACAGTCTACAGATGGCTGGTTATGTGAGGTTAGTAATCGCTCAGGATTTTTTCCACTTGACTCAAGACTGGTGGGCACAAGATAGACAGTGTACCCAAGATGTCATTTCTCAATATTTATTGGGTTTTCAATAATAAATGCAGACCTTATTCTCCCTCTCTCTTCTGAAGTTGCTTTCTTCGGCAGGAAGATGCTTCTTCAAATTTCTCTGAAACCTAAAGATTTTTAAATTCCTGGTACAGTGTTTTTCTTATTTTATAACTTGGATCTATTGTAATGAGAGTGGCCACATCCATAGGCCCCTGCTGTTCAGTTCTCCCCTTTGCCTGGATTTTCGTTATGCAACTCAGCTAGGTTACTCTGCTAGAGACAGCTCAAAAGACAAATTGCCCCCCTTTGGCTGTGTCCTTTTCTTCAACTACACAAACAGCAGCCAGAAAATCTGGAGATGAGAACTACAAAGCTAATGATTAGCACTTACATTATTAGTCTCTGGAGGTTCTTACAGCTCCTCCATCCCCAGTGGCATTGTCAGAATAGCAAGTGACACAAACTCAGCCAGCAGTCATGCGGCACGCAGCTGCCAGGATCCTGCTCTCCCTGTTCTTGGGGCTGCTCTTCTCCTGAGCCCGTGATCATGCAGGAATCTACAGAAACTGTGTGGCTGTGGTAGATTTAAAGAGATCTAATCATTCTGCGAGGCAGATAGCTGTGAAAACTTTGTTACCCTGGGAAGGTAGCCTACCTTTCTCTAATAAAATAGAATGTAGTTACTGCACTCTTTGTTCCTAAAGCACTCTCCTTTGCATTATTAATTTCTTGACAGGGCAAGTTTGGGAAAGTCTTTAGAGACACTGCACTTATCAACTCTATTCATCTTCTGACAGAATAAATTTCTTTATCAAAATAATGTTCCTGAAACTCTATTTTGTTTGTGGTCCTCCAAGGACAGCCCCTTCTAGCTTTCTGCCTATTCTGCTCCATTAAGAGTAAAGCTTTTAATGATATGATTGTCAAAAAGAAGGAAAGAAAGAAAAATGTCCCAAGCTGGGATGAGCTACAGCGTTGAGGGTGGGTCATCCCCAGTTCTATTGTGTAGACACTTCAGCAGTTTGTCCTTTCCATGTGCCCAGAAGCAGCTTTGTGGAGATGCAGAATTCTCTCTTGAAGAAGCTAGGTTGCTCTAGTTAGGGATCATGTATAGGTAAAAAGCAGAACAACCCACATCCCCAGAGGTGGAGAGAGTTTGTGGGGAATCTTGGCAAAAACAAGACAGAATGTGGTGTAGCTTCGAGGATGAGGTTTAAAGAGGAGTTTCTAGAAGGGGATGGGCTTATTAGCCTCAAACTTCTTATCTGCTTTGTAGGCCAGGCTCACTCTTTTCTATTTTCATTTTTACCTGTGGAAAATAGAGAAAATATTACTCTTTTTACAGGGCTGTAGAAAGGGTCAAATGAGCTTAGTGGAAGTTAATTTCCTAGTGCAGTACATTGAACTTGGCTAATAAACATTAGTTGCATTAATATACTTTCAAAGACATAGGTCTCACTTCTCCCTTTGTCATCCCTCCATAATAGATTTCATCACATCTTATGGTTTTTATGACAGTTCATTAAAATTATGTGTATTTAAGTCAATAGTGTTTAAGTCAGTAAGCCTTAGGTTTTGACTTTCTCCTTGATAGGGTCTAGTCTCATGATATGAAGAACATTAAATTTGGTGTGAAAATATTTGTGCTCAGTATATTTTGTCACTAGTAGAGATGGAAATGGTTAAACATCCCCAAACAGCCTAATTTCAGAGCTGTTAACACCCTGTTCCCTGGTACCACAGTGGCATGTTCCTCGGTATACAGTAATCCCACTAAGTAGGCATCATTTCCACTCTTCACTTCATTCCTTTGCATGGCCTGCACTTAGCATTGTTGACATGCATTTCACACAAGTACTACTTGTCTAGCCATGAGGGAATCTGTAAATGCATACAGGTGTGGATTCTGTGAGTCAACCAGAACACCTAACAGATGCTGAGAGACTGTGGCCTTGGGACTGCCTTTGCCCTTCAGGCTCTACATGTTCTGAGCATAGGAGTGCCCTCTGACTCTGGCTGTAGAGTTCCAGCTATAGCAGAGGGTTTAGCTCTGCTATAGTCCACACCCATATGGACTATACAAGGGGTGATATTCCTCTAAGGTTAGACCACACGCTGTGAGAGGAAATTAAGAATTTTGTCAAGATCTATAGGTTTTGATCCCTATAGTATCTCACAGTAAAACAAAGAAAATGACATTGTTCATTTTTTCTAATGTTGAGAGTAATGGTACAAAAGAATAAGAGGTGCTTGGAATACGCCCATGTGATGGCTGAATGGTTCCCACTGTGTTCACTGTCTCACAACCACTGATACGTTCTGAATATCAGAAGACAAGACAGTGTCCAGGATTATTATTTCAGATGCATGAAAGTTGAAGTATCTTTCCCTAAGAAATCTCCTCGCATGGTGATGCTTTTGAAGCTTTAACATGAAATGAATGTTTTAGCTTCTTCAGTTTAACAGCCACAGTCATCTTACCATGCTCACTTTTCCTTTTTCCCCATTCACACACTTGCCCTCTCTCCCTCCCTGCCTTCCTCTCTTCTTCTCTCCCTCCCTCCCTCTTTCCCTCACTTCCTTCCTTCTTTCCTTCCTTCCCTTTTTTTCCTTTCATTCTTTTTCACCCTCCCCCCCCACCTCTGGAGATTAACCTCCAGGCCTTGGGTCCTTGGGTCCTTGAGAGTGAACTATATTCCCACTATTTTATACTTTTTATTTTGAGGCAAGAGCTTGTTAAGTTGCAGAGTTGCGCAGGCAGAGCTCACAACTACTTCCTTCCTTCCTCAGACTCTCTGTGCGCTGGGACTACAGGTGTGTGCCACCACTCCTGGCTCCCTTAGTGTGTTTAAAGCAGTTGCTCTCAAAGTGTGGTCACTAGAGTAGCAGTAGCTGCGATGACTGAGAAAATGGGAGAAATGGATGCTCTCTGTCCCCACCCTACCCCTTCTGAGTCAGAAACTCTGAGTGTATTCTAGAAGTCCACAACTCATGGAATTCTGACTTATTCTAGAGTTTGGAAATCATTGCTTTAAGGAAAACAGAATCTGCCTTGTCTTATGAGCCTTGAGTTGCCTATGATGTGTATGAGCCTTGAGTTGCCTATGATGTGTTCTCTCCTTTCTTTTTCTTTCTTTTCTTTTTTCTTTGTTTCTTTCTTTTTTTTGGATTTTAGGGAAGGGTCTACAGGGTGTTCAGGGTCTCACTACTAGATTGGACTCATAGTGATCTGCCTGTTTATATCCTCCCAAGAGCTGGGATTACAGGCATGTGCCACCATGCCCAGTCTCAATTGTTGTCTCAGCACACCCCCAGGGTGGACCTTGCATGGCAAGCCTGGGGATCGAAACCCCTCCCCGTCTGCTTGTAGGTGCTTTAATCTGAGCTATTTGGCCAGCCCTTATGGTGTGTTCTCAATCAAATAAATTCTGTGACATAAAACAAAACCTCAATATGTTACATACAAGTGCACAGCACAAAGAAGAGCCAACATTCTTCTGTTTTACAAACATTTTGGCCTGTACAAGGGAAATGAGTGAAGTGATCCGAACTGAAGGGTACATGCATCATTTATTTTGCCATAATTTTAGCATAAATATACACACATTTTTCTTTTCGTTCTTGTCTTAAAAATAAGTTTTCAAAAATCCGAGATGCCCAACACTTCTGAGGAGCTCCCCATGAAGACTGCCCATGTACCGAAGCTGGGCTGTGCCTTGCCTGTGAGCTTTGTGTCCTCAGAGTTCCTCTTTACCGCTTCCTCCTTGCTGCAGCAGAAGGAGAAATCAGCAAAGAAGGCACAGGGTCCTTGCTTTTTGCTTTTGATATATTTTCTTTTTGTTGTTGTTGTTTTATTTTACAGGTTTTCCATCGGCTTTCATCACCTTCACTTTGCTTTCCTTAAGTTTCAGAAATAATGAGAAAAATCTACTTTCCTTGGATTTCTTTTTTATCATAGCTAAGGGAAAGAAAAACAAACTAACTCAGTAAAATAATGCAGTGATTTCAGAACAGTTAATTGTGTCCCAAAGCTGTGGACGTCCACAGGCAAGGAAAACCCTACATTCTGGCTGCAGAAGAGCTGCTCCTTGCCAGCTACCGAGCGCAGTATGCGGGGCTGACCTTAGAGGCCTGCCCCCGCCTCTCCTGCTGCAGCGGGATCAATGGTCACCAGGCGGAGGCGATTTCATGCAAGCCTTGTGACAGAAATTCATTGGCACAGTGAAATCATTGAGAAGTTTGTGATGCCTGTTGTCAAAGAAATGAATTTAAACACAGGAAAAGGAAAAATCTTTCCTGAAAGCAAGCACAACAGAGATGAAGAAAATGGAGGCCTCCTTGATGCTTCCAGCCATTCAACCTGTGAAGTGTGTTTTAGGATTAGCTGAGTGCTGTCGCTGCTGCCTGCACAACCTGAATGGGCCGCTGCCTTCCCAAGGGTTGAGTTTAAAGATGTCAACACATTTGATGTCATGGTTTTTAATTATAAAAATAAATTAATGCATAACTCATCTTGGACATAATGTCTCTTTATCCTGATTTGTGATACTGATCCTGATCCACACGTGTCGCGAGGGAAAAGGCTTGCTTGTAATATTATTGTTGATGGTAAATATCAGAATCGAGTCACCACAAGAAGAAATGAAATTTGTAACTAAAAGCAAAGATAAAGCGGCACATGTTTGGATTGTAGTTAACAGAGGTAAGATGATGTATTTTGCCGCCAATGGAAGCCCCAGCAATCACTGTGAACAACAGATACTCTGAAGCAGGTAGCATCTTCCAAAGCAGAACTCACCCACAAAAAGAAGTGTCAGGGGAGAGCTGAGCATGGATTAACTGGAAATGGAGTTCCGGCTTCCTTCACGCGAGCTGAGCTGCAATGCTAATCACGGGTTGCATGGCGGCCACTGTAGGATTCCTGGGAAGGTGCGGTTACAGGCCCCTAAGGTCGTGAGAGTGATCCTCTCCCTCTTTAATAGCTGATCTTTTTTCCATTCCTGTTCTGGATGTAAGCCTGTGGATGGGGTTTAGTCATTTAATTATAGTGACAATCATGAGACCCCGAGAAAAGGGGCCACAAACCGAAGCTCAGGTTCCGCACGTGGAACTAAGAGTGGGCTGTCTTAAATCTGTCTCACTATGATGAGGCCAGGAACTGCCAAGGGATGCTGAAGCATTTTTATTCCAAGATAAAAAGTACAAATGTATTCTTCATGCTTTAAAATTTGATTCTTTGGCAGTTTTGAAGTCTTTTACTGATAGTCCTCAAGGCTTGTGTAAGCTGGTGGTATTATTAGGCTTTGGGTACCTGCAGATTTCAACTACTTCAGTATAAAAATGTTTATTTGGCATTGCCTATGTGCAAGCGTTTGACCTTCACAATGCCTGTGTGCTGGCACTTGTATTGAACCATTGGTACACAGCCGAGGGAGCGGATTGACTTTTTAAATCTGCTCCCTCATGGATGAGCTATTATATCCAGGATAAAGACTGTTGTTTTATTGTGTGTTCACATTAAGTGTGAATTTTTCAACTTTTAAAATAATCAATCTCAGTCCTGGATATAGACATTAAAATTATCTTGTGTTTTTAAGTACCTGTAATTGGTTCTTACTCTGGATCACTTAAATGAGGTTTTCTTGTGGTGACAACCCCAGAATAATAATTTTTGAGTTTCCCAAATTGTTTCTATGTATTTTCACATTTCTAACATTATTAATTTTGATGAGAGAACCATTAATGTATCTTATCATTTTGTTTCAGTTTTTCTTCTTAGGCTTATAGTAATAAAGTAATGACTAACTTTTTGCAACTTGTTTTATAGATTCACATATTGTATTCTCTATGATGATTACTGGGGCCAAATATAATTGGCTAACTCATAATGGAAATTATCAAATTCTTTGAAACACCTATGATCTAAGTTTTAGAATTGTGGATGAGTTGTATAACTATGCATGTGCTATCAGGTAAGTAATAGAGTAAGAAAGATATTAATAATACTCAAAACAGCATTGTACCACTTTATTATCCTCACATTTCATAATTTAAAATTTTTATATGCTTTTTAAAAATGTCTTTACCTGTTGACACTGCCTGATTCCTTACTTTTGGCTTTAGTTCTTAGTTTTATACTTCAACTGAAGATTTTCTTCTGGTGAATAGTTTAATTTTGTTTATTCATATTTTAACAGGCTATAAAATTAAATTTTTAGAAATTCTATAAAGAAAAATGCAGCAAATACTTACCCCTTATTCAGCCTAAGTAATCATATATTACTAGCAAAATTAAATCTCCTTTCTTTGTTGAGTTTATGGATTTAGTAAATAATAATAGAGGCCACTACTAAAATTAAAATTTTGGATGAACAGACAACTACCTTTTAATCATTTCAAATACTACATATATTGAAAATTTATTTATCTAATACTCAATTTCACTTGATATCCTGGATTTATCTGACAAGTCTGTATTTCCTCATACGTCTTTGTACTTCTGCTACAATTGCAATTATTTAAATGTTTGTGCAGACTTAGCCATTGTTTTCCTATTCTTCCCACACCCCAGAATTAACAAGTATTTTTTATTTCCCTTTGACGAGTTCAATGTCTATTCAATTGCATATGTAAGTGAAATCACACCGTATTGCTTTTTCTGGGACTGGTTTATTTCACTAAGCATAGTGTCCTCCTGACTCATCCATGTTTTCAAAAATACCAGGTTTTCCTTTTATAGACAAATAATATCCTGTACATATGTAATAGGCTCCAAATATGTGGAGAATATCTTAGTTTTGAAAGTTTTGTTTCATTGAAAGACACATTGCCATCGATCCCATCAGAAAAACCCCTCTCCTCCTTATCAGGCACACACTGATCATTCCTTTCACTTTCTGGGACACTTCTGAAAGTCCTTTTTCATGACAGTCTTTACAAAATGCACTGAAGATGGTTGCTACAACCATACAGAAGGAAGGCAAGCAAATCAAACATTAGTGTGTTCCCCATTATCCGTGGATGATCTTGTACCAGACAACGCCTAGCTCATCTGCAATGTCAAAAAGACCGGGAGAAGCAAACTGTTTGCTTCAGTGCAGGAAAAGGAGGCAGCCAGGAGAGCATGACTGAAGTCATTCC
>NDGM011027122.1:0-13026 GCA_002564305.1 Octomys mimax
GGGCAGGGCGGGAAGTCAGGACACCCAGGCTGCCGGCAGGCCCGGCTTTCCTCGGCTTTCCTCGCTGGCTACCTCAGCGCTGCATGGCTGGTGGCGGATGCTGTGATGAGTGAAACCTAGGAGACAGTTGTGTCATCATGTGTGAGAGGCGGGGATCAGGCCACACTCCGCCTGCTGCTGTCACCTGCAGACGCTGCTGACTGTCTTTCACACTGCAGAAAGCCCGTGGGGGGGGAGGAGGGACAAGGTAAGAGAGATTATAGCTCCTGAAATATACATGTTTTTATCATTAGTCACACAGTGTACTCACAGTTGTGGTTTTTAAAAAAAATACTTACCAGAGTAAAGTCTGGAAGGTATATATATAGATATTATTGTGTATAAAAAATGAAAATCATGATACATGCGCATGATAAAAATCAGCACAGAGGAAGCTAAATTTCTGTCCTCCCATTTCCTAACCCAGTCCCAACCAGTGTTTCGAAGCTTCTTTTAAGTGTTTATGTTATCAATTCTAAAATGCTGGTCAGGGTGGAAGGGCGCTGGATTATGTGTGATTATTTTCTAATTTTTATAATTATTTGTAGTTTTATTAAATTTTATCCAAGTATGTCTGGGAATATTTATTTATTTATTTTTTGACAGAACTGGGGATTGAACTCATGCCCTTGCGCTTGCCATGCAAGTATGTATTCTACTGAGCCATCTCCCCGGCCCCTGTCTGGGAATATTTATCTCAGTATATTAAAGACCTGACCTTGAAACTTGTTTTATACTACTTAAGGATAGAGTTGTATATAGTCATGTCCATAAGTAAATGTGGTAACAGTTATTTTAAATCAACTATTCTTCAGCTTGAATAAATTAAACTGTACATTGGGCTCATACCATTTCTTTAATTGCATTAATTATTACATACTGCCCTTTGGTACAGTTCACTGGGCTTGGGGGAAGCTGATTATAGTGGTTTGTTTTAAGTCAGTTTTACACCCTGGGTTGACAGTATTATCACACCTTCTCACTGAAGTCAAAGAGCTTGAATAATCCTGTGGATGGATTATAGCAGATACAGGGGAAGTGCAGACCATGTTTGATGTCTCTCCACTGTATTTATTTGTAGCATGACCCAATTTATGCAAGCCCTATGCATTTCTACCATTCATCTTGGAAGTTCTTCCCTTTGGGAGGCTTTAACGTGGAAGACTCCCCTAATTCAGGAGTTTGTTCCCTCCCAGACTTCAGGCTGTGGTGGTAAATTACACCATTAGGAATGTCTCTGTAGCCTAACATTTTCTGTCTTAAAACAACAAAAGGTTAAAATCAGCTCTTTTTATTGCTAGTAGTTTTATTCCAGATTTTACAATAAGGAGTATCAGAACATGATTAGTGCCGCGCCTCAGGAACGCTGGAGTAGCAGGCTGCCTCCTCTGAACTCGGGAGGTAATCATGCAAATCGAAAGCAGCTTTCTCCACTGTGCATTTGCACTTTTTCTGATCACAGATGTGCCCTTCCATCCCATGTTTCCTGTGTTTGTAAACCAAGCATACTTTTGTCATCACCTTCAAGCCCTTTAATCAGCTCTAAGCACCATCCTTGGGTAGAAGGTCTGTCCAGTGTGCGGGTCTGTATGTGGGTGGCAAGTGGTAAATGAGAAAGGTCTTATCAGAGTCTTGGTAGGTCGGGGGTTGGGTTAAAAATACGTCTATGGCAAATATTAGCTTCTGTGTACTATTGCTAATAGTTTCATTCCATATTTTACAATAAGAAGCATCGAGAACATGATACATATGTGGTCCCTCAGGATGCCACGCCCTGGGAACACTTGAGTAGTGTTAATGCACTTATTTATAATTTAATATTTATTAAATATATATTAAAAACTCAAAACCTTTCCAGATGGTTCTGTGTGAGAATAAAGAGCTAAACCTTAATCGTAAAACTTCGAGAAGAAGATTAAAGAATGCAGGGTTGGTTGAAGCAAGGTTTTCAGAAGAATGTTCATTGAGCCATTAAATTGAACACTTGTTGGTGTGGTGTTTGATGGAGGGGCATCTGCGAACAGTATTAGTATATCTTTGTCCTGTAGGTAGCAGAATGAATGCTGTGGCCGGAGCTGTTTCCATAGCTTGCTGCGGTCTCGCCTGTGACCCGTAACTCAGCGGTATCCGTTGCAGCGCCACCCTTTTGTGTGCAGTGAACTTTCAGAAGATCTCATTTTTAGATCTCTCTGCAGCTCCCCGCATTCCTGGCTCACACTGAGGGCTGTTCTGGGCGCTAGGATGCTGGCGCTGCAGACCCGAGTCCATATTAGGCAGCTGCATTCGCCATGTGGGAGCTCTCTGTTTATCTTGCTCTTACCTGGCAACCAGTTCTGGTTAAGATGCCTGCTGGCCATGGCCCTGTTCCCACGAAGGTATTCAGAGCTTTCATTCCAGTCAATCAAATTTATGGAGTGTCTGCTGTGCGTGCGCGGCATGCTAGTGTTGGGGACACAAAGATGAATAAAGCACTGTCTGTGCCTTCAGGAGCTCAGTGTCTTATGGGAGGATTCCAGGTGACCTGCATGCTTCATGACATAGTAAAAAATAAGCCTTGTGCCTGTGAAAGCGTAGGCCTGTGGGCAAGTGTTGGGGAGAGAATTTGGTCTCTTCCCACTGCCGCTGAGCTGCTTCCGGCCCTCTGTGCCGCCCAGTGCCGAGGCTTCCTCTGCACCGCCGACAGCTGCAGACTCTACCCTTGGAACACAGTGCAGGTGTCTTGGAAAATTAAGAAGACTCTGTGATATGGGAAGTTGTGTCACACCAACTGCCAGTGACGGCCTGCCCAAAAGCTGGACGTTGGGCAGAATCCCACTGGGGGCTTCAGTGACCGTGCAGTGCGAAATTTCGCAAAAAACATCTCCATTTCGATGGTCCAAATATCGTCAAAAACATTTCTTTTTTAGTCAAAGCTCATATTTCATAAAACCTTTGCAAATATCTAGAAGTTTTTCTTCTTCTTTTCCATGTGGACATGGGAGAAAAACAGGAAAATGTGCCTGCATGTATGTTTTCAATTTCTTATTTCCAAGTATTTGGCTTTTTTAGGCATAAAAACCAATCATGTCACTTTCGTAAAATATGCAGTCTCTGGATGATGTTCTCTCTTTTGGAAAGATGGACTAAGTTTTAAAAGAAGAATTCCCCAAAACACAACACGGGAGATTGCAGTAATGATACCAAGCTACAGTTTTAATTGGGTATAAATAAACAAAGAAAAAGGTTCACAGCTGTTTTGAGAGTGAGGATCAATAAAGGGCAGAGTACGAGAAGTCTCCCCTCGCCTGGGATTGCTGCCAGGACACTGCTCTTCACTTCTGAAGAGACTTTTACGGAGTGCACTTTGCAGTGAGCAGGGAGGAAAGGGCACCCCGAAGGGCCCGGCTGCACGCTGACCCTTGGTGAGCGCCTTGGCTCTGGTCTTGTTCCCATTTCTAGGTCAGGTGGGGCATTCAAGGCCAGACAACCCGAGACAGAGGGACTTCTGTGGGGACCCGTGTGTTTGTCCAAACTTGTGGGGATGAGGTTTAGAGAAAACTGCTCTCAAAGGTCAATGCTGGGAACTAAAATGGAAGGCCACGGGAGAAAAGGCCAGGCCCAGCCACCTCTGTGCATGATTGTCTCTGACCAGCAGGGGGCTTGAAAATAAGTGCCTCTCTTTCTTTTCTGTTCGTGGAAGGGAGATGTGCAAAAGACAACAACGACTGAGGAAAGGCCATAGGGTTTAGTGGGAAACTACCAGGAAGGATGTTTGGATGCCAGGGGCGGCCTTGCATTTAGGAGTTCTAGAACTTTGGCTCCCTCCACGGTGGTCATCTGTGGGGCACGCAGCAGTGCAGTGGCCACATCTGAACCTGTGACTGGGAGCCCGATGTCTCCAGAGCACTGAGGCCATCTCAGAAATGGAGTAGATGCTGTGAGACGCGCCTGGGGGAGGACTTCATTGCACTTGGTGCCGCGGTCATTAGTGTGCAGTTGGCACTGCGGCAGGCAGCACTTCGAAACCATACACAGGGACGACTGAGCTGGGGCTGTCTGTCGTTACCATCAGAGCCAACTTTTCTGCAATCCCAAGGGAAAATATGCACAATTGCTGAGATCCTAGAAGACCCTGTATGGCTTTAAAATATGTCAGCGGATCATTTTATCAATGATTCAAGCTTGCTTCCTCACCCAACTCTTCCTCCTCCTTTTTTTTTTTTTTTTTTTTCTTATTCGGAATTGAACTCAGCTCCTTATGCTTGCCAGGCAGGCGTTTATGCCACTGAGCTATATCCTAGATATTCCTCTTCCTTTGCTTTAACATTTTGTATTTTCTTTAACTTGTGTTGCCTATTTAGATATATATCTCAAAATTTAGCCTGCATGTTTACTGTATTTATCCAGTTCAGGAAAATTTCATGTGGCTTAGTTAAAAGTTTAACTTTTTAGTGGAGTTAAAAATCTTCTTAGGGGGCCGGGGAGATGGCTCAGTAGAATAAGTGCTTGCCTGGCAAGCGCAAAGGCCTGAGTTCAATCCCTGGTTCCGCAAAAAAAAAAAAAACAAAAAACAATCTTCTTAGTATCATTCCAACAATGGGACAGTGGGAGCAGTGGCAATGTTTATAGGGGAGTTTGATTTTGAATAGTTTAGGAAAGATTTGAATTAGAATATTGGTATAATTACTATGATGAGGGGGATGATTAACTTCTGCCTAGACAACACTGATGGGGTGGGGAACATTTTCAATGAAGAGTATATTCTAATCAATTTGGTTCAAACCCAGCCTTTCCTACCTCCACTTGCCTAGACTTAGTAAGCAATAAAACTCTGCGTGGCTTGCTAGGGTGGACCTAGACTCAGCATCTCCTTGAGCTGCTGTCCTGCCAGTTTTCAGCTGTGATGGTGGCAGCAGTTTAGCACAGGCCCACCCACTCCAAGGTGAGACGGGTCCAAAAGAGTGAGCCGTGGGACATCAGCCTACAGAAGGTGCCAGCCTGGAGCTTTGGAGTGATTCGGTGTGATTTTTCTAGGGGAAGCCTTTCTTTAAAAGTAAAATTTTTGTCTTGAGTTTGTAAGACAGAATCACTAGCTCCTCCTAGTTAGAATCCTAAAACAATAATAACAACATCAAAATCAGAACAGTGGCCATCTGCAGGAGTTGTGTTATTTGTGGAATTACTCAGAAATAAACAAGGAGTACTTTTGTTATGAGCATAGATCTTGCAGTACTTTGGTTGAGCGCCTTTTTCCAGACTAGGGATCAAACCTAGGGCCTTGAGCGTGCTGGCTGAGCCCGCCACTACTGAGCTGCCCTCCACCCCCATCCTCTAGCATTGCTGTATTTGGTTGGGTGGCCCTACCATTTGTTGCTTTCAGACTTCCAGCCCTAACTTGACATGCATCAGTCTTCCCAGTGTTCTTTTACAAAACGTCCAGTAAGTTTTGAAATACCTTTGGTGAAATGCTATAGCCTTAGAGATTTGTTTCTGTAATTGTTTGAATCCAGCACATCTCAGATGTCAACACTTGGGTAATGTGCTAAGCAAAGCCTGGGTCTGCCTGAGGGTGATGTTCTTAGCCTTTCTAAACTTTTGGTTCTAGGAGAATAAAATAAAAACAGAGATAGAATCACTAGCAAGTGCTATGATTACAGTAGCAATTCTCCTGTGAATGGTTAACTATTCTTAACAATTTTTATAACCCAAGTGGTCCATTATTTTTATCACAAGTAAAAATTGGTTTGATGAGACTCAACTTTCTCCCCTCTACTCCCCCCTGCCACCCCCCTTTCTGCTTGGGAAAGAGGAGAGAATGGAAAAATAGTCTCAGGCTGTGTAGCTAACACACAACACAAATAAAGCATGTTGTAACTTTAAATTTTTTTTCCGATTTTTTTTTCCTATTTAAAAAGGACAAATATAAGACATAATTTGCAATATCCTAGAAAAGAAAAAAAAAGGTGTGAAGTGGTTTGGTGATTTTTCTTTTTCTTTATTTATCATATTAACTTATGATTTTACAGTCTACATAATACAATTTTAAACAGAACTAAACCAGTTTAGGAAATATTTCAGAGTTGCTGCAATTTCCAAGTCATCCTGCACTGACATGTAGCATTGGAATGGTGACATATATGGCCTGCTCATTGACAGAAAGATCTATGAAATAAACTGTGTTTCTTCCTTTTTCTTACCTAGCCTTCAGAATGTCCTCTGGAGGACCCCCACCACTCCTACCCACTCCTCGACCCTTGAGACTTACACTCTTTTTTGTTAATATTTTCACTTTATATCTCTCTGACCGCAGTTGGCACACTCTGGCCTGTCTTCTGCAAAACTTAACCACTCCCAGCATCATTCCCTAGAGTACAGATCTTGCACCAGCACTCAGGGAAAAGCCACCTGATGGGTGACCTGGCTACTGTTACCAATGCCACATTTGTGAGTCACTGTCTGCCAGGCTCTGGGGATGTGCAGGTAAAGGAAGTCCCGCGATCTGCCTAAAAGAACACAGCCTACATAGGACTTAGAAAACCTCCTTAAATAAATTTGGGTTACTAGATTTGTAAATGTTCTTCCAACTTTCAGATTCTGAGATACAATGCATAATCTAGTAAAATTAATCTCTAATGGTGGAATTTAAGGTATTCTGTTAGGCTGGTAAAGAGATTTAAAAGGCAGAGTGATATTGCCTATCCCTCTAAAATTATACCCTGTTTATTGCACTTGCTGATGAGATCAGTAATGGAGTCATTTTTATAGGACAAGAAAAGAAACTAGAAAGGACCTTCTATTTATTTTTATTTTTATTTTTTGACAGCCTCAAGATGCCTTCAGGGCATTTCTGGTTTGGCGTGAGTGTCAGGGTTCGAACCACAGCACCTGAGCCTGACTGCTTTGTTTAAGCAGGCCATTAAACAACTGAGCTAGTTGGCAGGCCCCCCGAAAGGACCTTCTAGAAGGTCCTCAATTTCCTAATCTGTAAAAGGTATCTGAGTTACGTTGCAATAATATCTCTTGTGCTTTATCCCACATTCATAACATTTTATTTGGCAGACATGAAGTATGAGAAAGCTCTGACTGCTTGAGGGTTGTTAGATGTTTATTTTCTTAGCATTATTTTAGGTTGAACATTTATAGAATTTTTAACAGCCACATCTTAGAATGCATTGCTTAGCCTCTCTGTGTAAAAACTAGCTCTTTGCTTAGGCGATTCATTTTTTTCTAGTTCATAATCAGTTTTCAGAAGTTACTGCTTTCTGCTCACACGGTAGGATAAGAATTGAAAAGGCATTTGCTTATATAAGATTTTTACATATTTTCCTCCTTTTAAATTTTATGTTGGTTTCCTGCTGGCTTGTTAACACAGAAAATGCTGAGGTTTGAAATGTATTTCTGTATTTATGGGAGATTAACTTACTTAAAAGGTGGAAGTTTGTAAATACATGGTCATATTTTTCTGGTGATTGAGGGGTGTTACTTCCATATCGTTAGTTTTCTTGTTGCACATAAATTTTGCCTACTTCAGTCATTTATAATTTTAAAGAATTATAATTTATGAGTGGCTAATTTTTAATTTCTTGACAGTTACTTATCATCATGAGACTGGTGTGACCTTTTAGAATAATTTCTGGGGACAAACCATAAAGTGTTTCTGTGGTCCTTTCGAAACTATACAATATGCAGCTCATTACTTTATGCTTCCAATATAACTTTCAAACAGTGACATTTCTTGAAGCCTTCCTCATGTCAAAGAGATATACATAAATTAGAAACTATTTACTCAGGAAATCTCAAATGTTACTGAAAATACAGTTGTAAAATGTCAAATTATTTGCATGCTGATGAATTGAATGTCCTAAAAAATGTTTGTAATGTCAGACATTTGCTTGTTTTCATTACCAAGGAATGGGGAAAATGCCTCCAAATGGATATGCTTCATGCTCTTTTTTTTTCTATTTATGTATAGTAAATGTTATGTTATTCGTGGTTTTGCTTTACATTTTTTCTTTACATTTTAATTCAACTTTTATACTTTAGAATCTGAATATAAATGGATGTGATGTGAAGCTTTTTTATTTTATTCTTCAAAATATTTGGTTCTTCCCTCCCCCCCAGAATACACAGGTTACATGCAGAAGAAGGTTTTTAATAATGTTGGTCAGTGATTTTTTTTTTTTCCTTTTGGTCAGTGATTCTACTGGTTGTTCTTCTGGGAAAAAAATTGCCCTGTTTTCCTTCGAGTTCTGGTCTTATTCAAGTCAGCAAAGGGGAGAGAAAGCCTCATCTCTTTTTAGACCACAGGTCCAAGCTTAGGATGCCTTTCTAATGCTGGGCCCTCAGGAATCAGTGAGCAGATGGACATGGAATCCATATTTTTAAATATACTTTTAGTAGTATTTTAGTTATTACCCTGGAAATAATTAGAATCTACTTACTTCAATGAAAATAAAGTTCAGTGTTCTGTTTGTTATTTTGAAATTATGTGCTAAAGACTGACCCTTCTTTGTGGAGGAAAGAAAGACCAGAGTGTGAAAAGAGAAATTATGAAATTGACTTCAAATTGGCATTAGGCCTAGTAGCCTGGGATTTGTTCACATACATGTCACGCACGCACACACACACACACACACGGACTTGGAAATGAACCCTAACATCATTCAAGCTTTCCAAAGAATGTGAGGAATATTTCAGCTGAAACGTCTATGAAAAAGAACCACTTTTGGAGCGGGGAGATAGCCCAGCAGCACAAACACCTGCCTGGCAAGCGCAAGGTCCTGAGATCAATTCCCAGTACCAAAAAGATGAATTACCATTTGTTTTATATTTATTTATTTTACTGTATTTAGTACAGGGTCTCACTATGCAGCTTGGACTTGTAGTTATCTTCCTGTTTTCAGCCTCCCTGGTGTTGGAATTACAGGCCTGCACCACCATGCCCAGTCTCGGTGGCTGGTTCAGTGTGCACGGGGGTGGGCCTGGCATGACATGTGGTGCCAGGGGATCGTACCCAAGTCCCTGTGCTTGCCTGAACAGGTGCTTAGTCTGCCAAGCTGTCTAGCGGGCCAGGAACCACCTTTTAATTGATAGCATTTAAGTGGTACATGATAAGGAAAGAATGCATTATGATGAATCCAGAAATGAAGAGTTAATCACGTACTGTACCAGCCTAGGTGAAACCAGAAATCACACAAGAAGGGGAAGTTTAGTAAAAAAAAAAAAAAAGTGTTAGGGTGAGTATTCCTGTCTGAAATGCTTAGGATACAGCATTGTGGAATGCTGCACATATTTTCAGATGTTCAAATATTTGCATGTACCTAAAAAGGTATTTTGGGGATGGGACCCAAATTTAAATCTGACATTCATTTATGGGTCGTATATACCTTATACATAGAAACTGAAGATACTGTTACATGATACTTTTGATGGTTTTATGCATGAAACAAATTTCATGATTTGACATCTTGTGGGCACTTTAAAAGTTTCAGATTTTGGAGATTTAGAATGGGGGGGGTGTTCATTCTGTAGTAAAATAATTTAGTAGTATGATCATAGAAGTATGAAGATAGCTAGCTCTGAAAGGTATCCTGGGGCTGAAGAGGGGGGACTTGTGAGCTGGGGTCCAGATCGCTCTGCAGAGGCTGTGGCCAGAGCGCACTGGGGAGGACAGGAAAGTGAGCGGGGCGGCCTGGCCACAGTTCCTCTACAAGTAGGAAACAGCTCTCTGGGTACAGGCCAGCTGAGGCTGTGGGCAAGGGGCAGTGCTGTGGGTACATGCAGGGTTTGTGTGGGTGGCCCGTGGGAGGGTGGTCATTTTGCCCTGCTCGATGCTTTGTGTTCACTGATGAACCGAGTGCTGTGGATGCATGGCCAGAACAGTGTCCCCAGATGTGCTCCTACACGTACCATGAAGCAGGAGCAAGGGAACGTGGAACCACTGCCATGTCCCTGCAACGCCCTCTACTGGCAAAGCCTAACTGTGGAATTTACTGTTAGCCAGGTGCTCTCCAGTCCAGGAGCACAACATGGCATTAAGGAGCACACTTTAGGAGTTCAGAATGATAGACTAATACCTGGCATAACCTAAATCCCAAGCCAGCCAAATTGTCCCATTTTGTTGTTAAGAAAACTTACAAACAATGCAACAGAAGCTCTTTTCTGTGCATGGCTTAGTGTGTACCTCGTAACTGAAAAATTCATTCAAATTTGCCGTATAGGCCTGGGAGATGGCTCAGCAAGGGCCTGAGTTCAATCCCCGGTTCTGCAGAAAGAAAAAAAAAATTTTTTGCAATATAAAAATTTTTTTTGCAATAAAAGAATTCACGATAATGAGATTGATTGTATTTTATTTTTAAAATATGTACATATTAAAACTAAGAATTATTCTATACATCGTACCGAAGCCATCTTTCTCTGATTCTATGTAGAGTATGCATCTTTTTAAATTACTTTGTTATATTCGCTTTTCATATCTCTAAAGACAGCCACTCTGAGCCTGAAAACTCGTATGCCTCTTATTTGTGTCCTGTTAGCCTGCCCTGTAGTTGCCCCTTATACGGGTCACGGCGACAGCTACCCCTCTCCACCCTCTCCATTAGACTTTAAAGTTATTTGGGGTTATTTTGATTTGTATCTTTTAATTTCATTGTTCCCTTTTTGATCCTAAATTAGGCAAGTGGATAAATAGGAATGTTTGGTACACTGTGTCTTCTGTTCATCGTTATACATATATTAACTTGTTTTATGTACTTTCTTAAATAGAAACAATAAAAATGAATGCATGGGCAGAAATGTTAGTGTAAATTTAAATTTTGCAGGACTTCAGTTTGCAATATGGTAATATAGTGAGCGGTATTATAGGACAAAAAGTCAGTATGGCAAAGTCATCCTAGAGCCACAGGTTAGTAGTAATGGTAAGAGTGACAGGTTTCCTTGTTAGTGCCTACGTGTTCTAAATGTCTTACATGTATTGATTCATTTACTCCTTATGAAGAGCTATGTATGAGACAAGAACTATTTTTTTCTCCGTTTTTCAGTAAAAGTACTAACGCAAAGTTCCAGTAACTTCCCCAGACAGTAAATACTTGGGATTTGAGCCCAGTTTGGTTTCAGAGTTCTCCTTCCGAATCACACTGTAAGCCACTCTGCCGGGATCACTGCTGGAATGGGCTGTTTTTCAGTGCACAGTCCCCAGACAAGACAGGAAGAAGCACTCAGATGATAAATACCAGAGAGATAAGCTGAGGGTGGGAGGCTGGCTTTCACCTTGAACTTGCTCCTAGGTTTTTACAACCTCCAGAGCTATAGAAGGTGAGAACTGTAGGCCCACCCAAGTTGGGCAGTAAAATTAGCACAGTCTCCTCCTACCATGGAACTACTACCTCTCAACTACAGCCTCTTGGTATTGGCAAGTTTGGGAAAATACTGAGGTTCCTCCAAGGAAAAAAATTTTTTTCTTGAACCTTTGAGCTGTGTAGAGGAGCAAAAAATAAATCTCCTCAGAAAATTTGTAACCTCAGAGCAGCTCGTGGATTTACAGCTACAACTCACACTAGCTAAATGGGCAGGAAAACATTCAGCCAAGAATCTTGGCACTCAGCAGAAACAAATACGGATTCTTTACGGAGAAACCCATGTCAATTTGACCATAAAGAACCCTTACAGAAAATTTCTAAAATATCTTGGAAGTCAAAAATCTCAAAACATAAGAAATCATCATGAGAATCAGCAGAATCACCCTGCAAAGGCATATGATACTGAATTTATCAGACATAACACACAAAATAAATATACCTCTTATGTGTGAAAAATGGAAAAAGTTTACAAGTATATCTAAGGAGCAAAACTATTAAAAACAACAAAAAATTGGAGAAGAGGCAAATAAGGATATAGAAATGGCAAATAAAACCTTGATAGATAATAGTTAATAATAAATTGGACAAAACTAAAGGATTGATAAACTATAAGGTAAAACTGAATAAACTTTGCAGAATGTAATATCATAGAACAACAAATTTGAAAGATACTTTAGAGAGAACATTAGAGACAAAAAGGATAGTGAAATTTCCAGAAATGATAAAAGATACCATAGCACAGACTCCAGACACGCAGCAAATCCCACACAAGATTAAATTTTTAAAAGCGATCCAGCAAGCTGAATGTGGTGGTGCACACAGGTAACTCCAGCTCGTGGGAAGCTGAAGCAGGAGGATCGCTGTGAGTTCCACGTCAGCCTCAACTGCATAGCAAGGCTCACAAGCATAAATAAGTAGATGTAAATAGAGGCAATCCGTACATAGATATGGCCTGGTGAGACTACAGAGCGCTGTGACGAAAGGACCCTGAGCAGTTAGAAAGGACAGCTAGCTGCCAGAAGAGCAGTTCAGCCAGCAGCAACAAGAGAAGCACAGAACAGTGAAGAAGTATCCGCAAGGTATGTAGAAAAAAGTCACAGTCAGTCTGCAGTTGTGTGCCCTGATATATGTGCCCTTCAAAAATAAAGAGGAAAGAAGATCATGTTTTAGAAAAGAAAAAATATCAGCAGCTCCTCAAGGAGAAGGATTCCACAGTATATGCTTTGGAAGGAAAGAAAGAGATCTTAAGTAAAAATATCGGAGCTGAGCAGAGGAAGAGCAAATCGTTGCCAGTATTTACACATTTGTGTAAATCCAAACCAACATTATTGGCTTTATTAGTTGAAAAACACAAAAGACCAAACAGGTCAACAATGACACATCAGGACATGATATTTGGGAACAAGTAAAGAAATTGACAAAAGTTAGGCTTTGGTACATTATGTATACAACTCAGTATTCTTAAAATAACCTGTAATTTGCATTAAATATAATAGGACAAACTGTTCCAAATAAAAGACAAAGATGTCAGACTGGATTTTAAAATTTCTAATAGTGTGCCATATTTAAAAATCATCTCTGCGGGGGCCCCACCCACTAGCTCACTTGTTTAAGTGCCTGCTTAAACAAAGAAGTCAGCCTCTGGGATTGG
>NDGM011027128.1:0-21049 GCA_002564305.1 Octomys mimax
GGCTTATGTCCTGAAATCCCCACACTCAGATGAGCATGAAAAAATTCTCTTATGAAATATGAGCACTTTTGAAGACTAGAACAGGGTCAGCTCTTAATTAGCCTCATGGCTGAGGGAGAACTTCCTACGTGCTGCCATCTCGTCTCTCCTTCCTCCAGGCCCATTCGGAATTACACAAGGCAGGCAGCAGTCACTTGGCTCCCACTTGGGGAGAGATAGACAGTCCTGCTTTAGATAATTATTCAAGTTCTTTTTTGTTTTTGAATTTTTAAAATTCTTCCATCAATACATGGACAGAATAATAAAAAGGATCAGTCTAAACTCCATAAATTTGCTCTTTGCTCAGAGAAGGAATTTAGAATGTTTCCATTTTACCTCACCCTTCTTGTTCCCAAATTCATCAATAATTCCCATCTAGTTGCTCCTTTTGTTAGTACAGATGTGCTATTTTATTTGCCTGCTAATTATGAGGAATTCATTTGATACCTAAGGCACTTAATCAGCTGATCTATAAAGGCCTTTTAGTGAGAAAATTCTTTTTCTGTCGACTTTTAAAAATTGTGCAATAGAAACATAGTTTCTTCCCCAACATGCAGTGAGTTTCAACCAGTAAACTGGTCAGTGGGACAACATGGGGTGGATGTACTTGTCCCAAGTGTCACTGGAAAAATAATGTATGCTGGCTTCTACTTCCAGGTCTTCCACCATGATACTATTAGCCCTGAGAGAGTTATTTAGCTGCTTGGGACCCCTTTTAAAATAAGAAGGCCCTTGCTAAAGAGCATGACTATTTAAATTAAAAGTAGTTCTCAAATATATTCCTACTTTTAGATTTCTTAAAAATAGCTTTAGCTTCCTATTATGTGAACAATTGCATATTGACTTAATCTCGTTCTCTTTCTCTCTTCCCATTTTTTTTCTTTCCCTTTCTTTTTCTTTCTCCATCTCTCTTGTTATTCTTTTTTACTCCTTCCTATAAAAGCTACCACCTCATCCTGGGCACCCTGGTTATATCAACTTCAGCTATGAGGTAATTTTTCTATTTACTAATTTTAATCATTGTTTGAACCTGTGAAAGACTAGTGTGTTGATTCTTCATTCAAGATGTTTCTCAAACAGTTCCACATTTTCAGTTCCACCACCAGATTCCCATTTAAAGTGCTGACAGATGGCCTCAAGTGTTCTCCTAGTGTTCACCAGTGTTCTCCTACTTGGCCACTCTAAATCAGTCTCTTAAATATGTCTATAGATGTAGGAATCATGAACTTCCACTCAGGGAGGCTCCATGGTAGGGTAGAAAGTCAACTCTTAACAGCCTTGTTTTATCTCAGTCCATGCAGTGTGAGGATTAGAGAAGATGCTTTTAAAGATCTTTTCCAGCTCAAAGATTTGTGACTCTAAGATGTTCACACTCCATTTGTGTCTCTTGCTGGCTTTGCTGAAAGATCGGTGACTAAGTCTTACAGAAGAATCTCTGGAGTGAGGGAAAGCATAAGATATTTGGAAATTGGGCTTGAGGTACTCCTCAACACTATATTAACCACAAAACTCTGGGAAAATCATTTTCTCTCTCTGGAATTCAGAAATTCTGAAGAGAGGAACTAATGATCACAAGATTATTTGTAGAGTAAACTAGTTAATGAATATGAAAAGTGCTGTTGCACTTATAACTTGAGCAAGGTAGATAATTTTTGTGTTTAAATGTTGTACTAATGTAAGAAATTTGGCCAAAGGTTAACCAAGCACATACTGTTCAGAAAAGAATGAAACTTGCTTGTTTTCTAAGTTCAGGCAATGATTTATGAGTATGTTCATTCATACAGATTAAAGAAAAAATGTTAGTAAGATTTTCTGCTAAATTTTAAAAGGTTGACATATGTGATCAGGAAAACTTTGTCTTAAGGATGAGGGACAGTGTTTATATGTCCTTTTTTCCCCAGTATGATATAATTAAGATAATTTGATTAATATATCATAATTTTTGCTTGTTTGTTTTGCTTTTGCAGTGAAGAGCAGGGATTGTAAAATTAAACAGAATCACTACTTTCGCAACCTCAGTCAAGTTATGGAGCCTCTTTAACTCTTCATGGACTTATCTATGAAAATGAGGGTGATGATACTTGCATTAGTGTATGCGAGAAAACATGCAAAGTGTATGTGATGCATGTAACACAGTGCCTGACACCTAGGGAGAACACAACAAATATTTACCTTCTTCTTTCTTTTGTAGAAGTCACATTCTCAGGCTATCAATATTGACAGGACTGCATTAGTGAGTCTATATTTCATACTGCATTAGTGAGTTTATACATTGGGCGAAACTCAATGAAATCAAATCCATTCTAATTTCTCTTTCTTTTAAGGTGCTCACCCCTTTGAAGTGGTACCAGAGCATGATAAGGCAGCCGGTATGTAGACATTTTGTTTTATTTCCTGAACATGTTAGACAAACATTTAAATTCCCTTATTAAGTGAAATATCATATATAGCCAGTCCCCATACAGACACTAATGGGAATTTTAGTTTGTAAAAAGTCATATATATATATAAATATATATGTATGTGTACACAGTTAGAAATTCCTGCAAAGGAAAAAATAACTAGAATATTCATAAGCTCATAATGACAAAGAAAACACTGCTACTTCTCCAGTTGGAAGTCAACTGAGCCAATGGTAAACCTGACTCTCTGTTTCTCACCAGTATCCTTCCTATGGTTACGAACCCATGGGTGGATGGCTGCACCACCAAATCATCCCTGTGCTGTCTCAACAGCATCCCCCGACTCACACCACCCTTCAGCCTCATCACCACATCCCAGTGGGGCCAGCTCAGCAGCCCGTGGTCCCCCAGCAACCACTGATGCCAGTTCCTGGCCACCACTCCATGACTCCAAACCAACACCACCAGCCTAACCTCCCACCAACTGCCCAGCAGCCCTTCCAGCAACCTTTCCAGCCCCAACCTGTTCAGCCATCGCACCACCAGCCCATTCAGCCTATCCAGCCCATCCAGCCCATGCAGCCCCAGTCACCTCTGCACCCCATGCAGCCCCTGCCCCCACAGCAAGCTCTGCCTCCAATGTTCTCCATGCAGCCCCTGTCCCCCCTTATTCCTGATCTGCCTCTGGAAGCTTGGCCAGCAACAGACAAGACCAAGCGGGAAGAAGTGGTGAGTATACCTTGAAGCCACTTAAAGGCAAATCCTGGGGAAATGGTACAGCAGAATTGAATGCATAGTTCTAAGTTCTCCAGTAACTCAGGGCCTACAGTTGCTTAACAACAGGCCCATCATTTTACTAGGCCCATACATGTACTGTAACTTTATGTGATGAATGCACTTATTTACCTGGTTTGGTAATTAAAACCAGTTTTGATATATGTGGGTTCAAATTTGACAACTGATGAATTCTTATCAAAATATATATTACAGAAATCCATTAACTTTAAGTAATGTGAAAGGGAATGTCAATTTTATATGCCAAAGTTTGACTAGCTAAAGTAAACTAAAAGAGCAGGGAGGATTTATTAAGGGAGTACTTTTTGAGAGTGAAAGAGTACAAATATTTGAAAAACTATAAAAGGCAAATAGGAAATCTCTTTACACACTTAAAAGAAGATTAGCTGTTCAAACGGGTTGCTTAACTTGAAGAGAACTAAAACAGAGTACTAGATTCTTTTTCAGTGCTGAGATTTTTTTAGATTCAGCTTTTAGCCAAGAGGTTATCACAATTAAGTATTAAATCTTCATTCATTATGGAAAATTCTTCCAAATACATGGGGATAGTTCATAAAATGGTCCTTATCCATAACTATAAACTCTGCATTTGAGATTGAAGGATTCAAGTTCATGAATGCTATTGATGATATTGCTAAAGAGAATAAAAAAGGAGAGATGTGGAAATAACCTAGATGGGAATGCAGAGGAAGTAGACTGTACAAAGTGCTTCAAATTTATGGATTTCCTCACTTCCTTAAAATAAGAAAGTGACTGACTCAGCTAATATTGAAAACACTTGCCCAACTATAGATGCTGTAGTTTCCTCATAAGAAATTATAATGTGCATCAGATATGGCTTTACAATTGTGAACAATTTATAGAGAAGATGAGGTCGGATTTTTAAAAAACTAATTAGAATAAAATAATGTGGTGCCTATCACTGATCATTCTAACATAAGGTGCATATTCTCTGTTTCCATAGAAAATACATTGTTTACTTCTTTATTAATAATTAATACCATAGGCTTTCTAATGTACACATACCTTCCCAATGCCATTATTGCAAAGGTGACTTTGGACAAATAATTTGAACTCTTTAAAATTTAACTGCCTCTTGTTTAAAATTAGAGTATAACTATTGATAGTTTCTTTGAGTTATCTTATGGAAAGTACAATAAAGTGATGAGCTCAGAGCCCGGAAGGCAGGAAATACTCAATGAAAGGTAACAATTGTTATTTTATTATTAAATAATACACTTTAAGTATCCTGCAGTTAAGGACCTAATATCTAATGACAAAGACATAAGAAAGACACCTCAGAAATTATAGAGTTCGGGGGCTGGGGAGATAGCTCAGTAGAGTAAGTGCTTGTCTGGCAAGCGCAAGGACCTGAGTTCAATCCCCGGTTCCGCCAAAAAAAAAAAAAAAAAGAAATTATAGAGTTCAACTCAGTGGTTGTACATTGTTTTGACAAGACTGAAGCCACATGGGTTAATGTAAACAGTACTCACTAAGAATGTTTGTAAATTATTTTAATTGTTCCTTTTGCTATTTTTTTCAGGATTAAAAATCAGAAAATGAGAGAACTGAAGTAGATATTTCAGTTGCTTTTAGGAATGACACAAGAACACAATGATTTGTGCCTGCAATCATTTTACTTAGCAAGTTCTGTATCTAAAAATAAGTATCAATAGCAGACAATAAAATATTTTAAAAATCATTCATGTCTTTGTGTTGAATTAAACTTAATTTTTTGTGGTACTGAGGATTGAACCCAGGGCCTTCGCACTGAGCTACATCCCCAGCCCTTTGCTATTTTTATTTTGAGACAGGGTCTCGCTAAGTCGCTAAGTTGCCCATGTTGGGATCAAACTTGCGATTCCCCTGCCTCAGCCTCCCATAGTATTGGGATGACAGGCATGTACCACCATGCCTGGATTAAAGTTAAATTTTCGTGTCACTCTAGAGAGCATAATATAAATCAATATTCTTGAGTAAAGCAGGAATTGTTTGTTACACATACAATTTGACCATTTGGCAGGCAAATGAGGACTGTATCTCTTTTTAGAGAAACTTTTTATTATCTCAAAACTTTTTTTAAAAATGGAAGTTTATACATCAGTTATAGTAGATGATAAAGTGAAAAATGATGAACATGTACAGTCACTGATCCTGAACCAAACGAAGGAAAGTTTAGAAGAAAAATTCTTTGCATTGGAAAAGATAAGCTTTAAAATAATGTTTATATTGTAAAATGAATTAGGATTTGGCCCATCGGCTTTATGCTTCACACCACATTAGTAATCAAACTTTGGTCTTTTGATCTCATTCTAGAGAAAAATATTTAAATGAAAGTATGTGATATGTATAATATACTGAATTTAAAATGACTGAAGTAATTAGTTTCCCTAAGAAAAAATTTAATAATGGAACTTCAAATAGAGAACCACAGGGATGTTATATACAAGTCATTTCTTTCACTTCATAATCTTTAAGTTGATAAACTCTACTGTGTAGTCTTCAAAATGTTAACAGATGCATAAAATGGATTCAAAACAAGCTTTTTCCCCACTCATATTTATATTTGAATCCTTTTTTTCCTCCTACGCCCACACAAAATTGTAAACAGTCTTTGTAGGGTTTATATTACACAGCACCCACAGTAACTTTATTCCAGTACCTTTATGATTAAGGCCCCTTAATCATTTTCTGGAATGAATAAACATAACTTTAATGGGAGGGTGTCAATATTCAAACAAAAACTTGATGGGACTTAGATTCAATAAAAAAGGTAAGAAGGCTTTTTTAATCAATTGGCATGGGCCAATTTTAATCAATTGAGGAAACATTTATCAAGTGCTCTCTAGGACAAGGCATTATCACATTTCACCATGTGCTGGTGAAAACAGCAAGTCACCAGTCTAAAGGAACCCAGAATCTACCCAAGTGATCGAACCTGATCACAAGGGCAGGGCAAATTATGTTTATGCTATGGTAAAAATACGGTCAAACTGCTCTGGCAAATTGGGCCAACATCATTAGCAAGCTGCCTAACAGCCTTCTTCACTAGTTCTTCCTTGTTGCCAGAGCAGGAATTAATCCTAGCATCTGGCCTTCCCTGAGCTCAGGGAGCTGCTCCTCCTCCCCTGCCCAAGGTGGTGAATGTCCATTCTTCCATGCCAACGATGGCATCAGTTACTACAGCTTTTTTGCCCTTGCCAGTGATTGGTCTAGGGATGGGTTGTGGTGGACGCTGGACACTGAGGACATGGGCAAGTCTTTTGGGACAGGAAGACCTTCTGGAAAAACATTTACCTTCTAATTTAAAACTATTTACCTTCTAATTTAAACTATGCAGATGCATGCTAGGAAAAATGTAGCCCCATTACTGGATATATTTGTCTGAAGATGGTGCTCACATCTGTGTCCATCATCTTATGACCAGGAAGGAAAAGTGGAGAAATGGAAAGTCCCTAGGTTTTTGATCACCTCATTGTACCCCTGAATTAATCAGTCCCGGGACCACCTACAGCCATCCTGCTCTTTAAGAGAAGAGCAGGAGCTGCGGACTTAGTACTTTTGTGCCTCAGTCAACTTAGCGAACCAAGCTCTTCATGACCTTAGATATAAAAGGAAGGGAGACTCAAAGCTTGTGAGAAAACATGAAAAGCATATATGAGAGATGTAGCACAGTACTGACATACAGAAAGTACTGACTAATGTTTACCTTCTTTCTTTTGTAGAAGTCACATATTCAGGCTATCAATATTGACAGGACTACATTAGTGAGTCTATATTTCATACTGCATTAGTGAGTTTATATGTTGGATAAAACTCAAATCAAATGCATTCTACTGTCTTTTTCTCTTAAGGTGCATACCCCTTTGAAGTGGTACCCGAATACAAGGCAGCAGGTATGTAGATATTTTGTTCTTCATTTCCTTATGATAGATAATAGGCATGTATTTAAATTCCCTTATCAACTCCAAATGCAGTTAGGACTGGTACTGCTGAAATCCTGGTGGGGTTTTTAGGTTTGAGAAGCAGGGAAGCCATTGGCAAAACAAAATGTATATGCAGTAACCCTTAAAAAGTTGGAAGTCTGCGGTAATTTTTCATATTGAATGAGTTTTTTATTTCAGTAAATGCCTGTACTATTGCTGACTTAAAATTCACAAGTGTCACCTTTGGGCTCTCCACTACCTAAGTGTACATTTGTGTTTCCTATGGTTCCTTATATTGAGCTTGAATTGTACCAAACAGGTCAACTTTAAAAAAAAACTCTAAGCAGAAAATGCTTACAGTTCACTTGCTAGAAAAGCAAAGGAAAATTTGGGTTAAAAAAAAAAAAACAATTTCCAGCATATATTTTCAGAACTGTCTATCTTGGTAGCATGCATTGAGGATGGAGATTCAAAAAAAAATAATGTGGAACTTCTATTTATCTAACACAGTAATAATTGTAACCCTTTCCAAGTCAAAATTTAGATGTAGAGGATGATAATGCAATGGAAAGTTGCAAACCACAGACAATTTTTAACTGGTAATTATCCCCTACACCTGTAATATCTAATCTGGTAGTTCCACGTGGATATTTAAATGATCAGTGGATTAACAGTAAGTAAAATGCAAACTTCTGTGTCTCAGTAACAGGTGACACATTTTAAGTGATAAAGAACTGCACCATCTTGGTGACCAGTGTGTTGGACAGCATAGTTGCAGGAATTTTCTGTGACCACTGAGGGTTTTATTAGACAATGGTTCCCCATACTACTTTCTGAGGTAAAAGAATGACCACTATTAATTCAAACATTTTAAAATGAAAGACAAAGCCAAACAGATTTTCGAGGTAAAACTGATAATCTTAAATATCCACAACAAGTTATATGTTAGCATGTCAGTGATCGAGATTTTGCATGAGGATTTTTCTAAGAATGAAGGAAGTGTCATTCTTCTCCTCAGGCCAAACCATATAAAGAAAAATGGTTTCTCTTCTAGTTATCCTATAAAACAGATAAATCCTAATTTCAAGTACATTACTTGTCTGCTTATATTTGAATGGCTTTAGTACCAACGGAATCTTTCTTTTTTTTTAAATTTCAGACTGTCAACCAGCAATATCCACACTGAAAGTAGAAGGCAAAGTCTGCCCTTGATCTAGAAATGCAATGGAAACTATAGTTTAAGCTCAATAAAAGACAAAAATAAGAAAACTTGTGTCTATCTTGGAGGGTTATTTACTGCCTGTAGGCATTAGAAAATAGCATGGGGACACACACACACACACGGTTTACCCATAGTAAAAAGACATGCAGCAATGTGTACGACTTGAGAAACTTGAAATTTAAATAAAGCCTCACTCCTCTCTAACCTTTTGCAAAATACATACCTATAGTGTGAATTATTGCCACGTGGGGACATTATACTTCTTCTCATAAAAAATTATATCAAGGAGAATGGTCAAGGTGCTCCTTTCATTTGCAACGAATGTCAAGTTTGTTGCTCTTTTCTTCCTAACGCTACACAAAATGAAAATACAGACTTTCCCCCTAAATCTGAACTTCTCCCTTTGGAAGTAAACAAGAGCAGAAAATACAAAGACTGAGCTTAAATCTAACATGTAGAAAATATATATTAGATTTTTCTGTTGAATTAAAAAATGATGTGAAATTCCACTGCATATAGCTTAACTTGGAAAATCACAAGAGAAAAACAGTATCTACCGATTTTCTACATTTCTGGGACAGAGCAAGATCTAGTAGTATTTCACAGTGACTTAAGTACATACTCATCAACTTATGTTGTATGAAATTCTTATTAGCTGGAATCTTCACTTATTTTTGTGATTTGGCTCCTAATTCCTTTCTCCCCACTTGTTTTGAAGCCTTATCAGTAGGGGTTGTTGGCTGACATTTAGCTATTAAAAAACACTTGCCTGCTGTGAAAAGTCCATGCTAGCTTCTTTTGAAATACCTGATCCTTCTAGAAGATAAGTAACATGTGAGGAAGTATTTTGGAGTGAAAATAGTAAGGGGTGAGTTGAAGACAGAAGAGTAGTCATTTGCGTTCTAAGATATTTACCTCAATAAATCACACTTGGCTGCTTTATCTAAAAATCCTAAATCAATAAAGCCCCCTTAGAAATATCATTGTCACATGTTCAACACAAAATACCCCAAGGCAAATATTTATTTTCTTACTATTAATTTTTTCCAACAACATTGAATTATGTAATTTCTTCAGAACATCCAAATCTTGTTTTCCTCCGCCAAGTATTTTCCATGCTTCATATTTAGTTGCAGGATGAGGGAGCTCTGGGAATAGTTAAGTGTCCACCCAGGTAAAAGGACAGTTTCTAGTGTCATGGAGTATAGTGGGGGGGGTAGATGTGCCCATTCTACAACCAGACTGTTGTGTCCAAAACCATGGCAATAGACATCTGCTGAGGAAACTTGGACAAAGTTCTTAACCTCTCTGTCTCTGTTTCCTCAATGTCCTGAGGTCCTTCTCTAAGTTTTTTCATGTTAATAATCCCCAAACTCAGTCTTTGCTAGATTCAACTCTTATATCCCCACAGGGAACACTACAGTCTGAAGCAGAGGTCTCATGGAATTTTGGGTATCACATGGAAGCTTTCCAACCAAAGGTCCCAAGGTTGATCACGTCTACCACTTATCAGTGTGTCATCTCCCTTGCTAAATGTGATACTGTATGATCCCCAATTGCCTTTACCAGACATCCTGAGGTGCCCTTTATCACCCCCACAGATCAGTCCTCTCACTCAAGTTCCCTCATGAGAGTAAAAGAGAATTAGTCCAGTATGGTATGTGTACCAGTAACACAAGGCATAGGGGAAGCCAAGCCATGACTTCCCCTCTTCTTTCACCTTATTTCTAGGATAAGACCTTTCTACAGTTCCTTCCAAAACACACCCACCTGGCCCTTGTCACAGTGAAGCTATATCTACTTTAAGAATTTCTTTATCATACCATTTCTAGCTAGAGGAGCGGTCCTTAGCCAGGAGTAGCTACATCTCCTGAGGACATCTGACAATATCTGGAGTCAGAAAGCAAGAAGGTAGCCCAGTGCTCCTGGTACCTTCTGGGTGGTGGAGTTTACAGAAATTTACAGAAATCCTCCATGACAAGAAATGAGCTGGCCTCAAATGTCAACACTGCTAAGGTTGAGAAACTCTACCTGGAAAACCATGTCAACTTTGAGTCATGATGTGTGTCTAGAATTCAATGCACAGAAGGTTTGAGAACAAATATAGAAGTTTGTTTGCAGTTTTTACATCATTGGATAGACAAACAAAAGCTCAAATCTTAAAGCTGGAAAGCTTGAGATAGCATCATGGACAGCAGGCTTTCATTTTCTCCACCTCCTGCATTGGAAAAAATCCAACTAACTTGTGGAGTGGCCAAGAAGGTAAAGAAAAATTTTAAGATCAAATGAGAACTGCCCCAGGATTAATTGTGCTGTTTCTAAATCAAAATTGTCTTGCACAAGTTAGGATAGTATTTTGCTTTTTAGAAGGTACTTAAAAAGTGAATGTGTTATTTGTTTCTTTGGAGGTTATTTAAAAGTGATTTTCTGAGTGAAAAAGGGGAGAAAAATAGCCAGACTATTAGCCACCAGGACACCTACTAAATTAAAACTCATTTAGTTTGAGAAGAGTTCTGTTATGAGATTTGCTTCAACATATAAGAAATTAGTAGTTTGGGACACAGAGCGGGCAGGAATTTAAGTTACATAAACTCTCCTGATTTTCAGAACCACCATTTGCCAAAAGTATAATTTTATGCTTATAATAAAGGTTTTGTTACAAAAGTATTATAAAAGGAAGCCCTAGAGCCAGAAAGAATAGAAAGCAGTGCATTCTAAGTAGAGAAGCAACACATTGTTTGGGCATGAACCTTGAGTGATTTGAAATATCTGAACAACCCAGGACATAAAGTAACCTATTTGTCCAAATATTTTATAAAATTCAAAGCACTCCTCAAAGGGAATTCAACCTTCTCTCTCCTTCCCTCCCTGTGCTACACATCAGGAGAAAAACCTGAATAAGCATCATGTCAATGCATCCTCCTATGTCACTACTCATTGTAGGCTGGAGTGCTCAAGCAAAGAGTTTATGCTTCCTATGATATGCTGGCCAGATTCTCATTTCAAGCAACTACACATTTCTACTATGGTCTCCCCACTAGGTAATAAACTGCTTGAGGTACATTCAGAAAAATGCCTGGAAATTGGTCAGTGTGCTGAATATCTGCTCAATGAATCATATGAGTATTAAAAGTTCAGAAGACCATAATATAAAAAGATAATAATGAACATTTTAAAAGATTAAAATTAAACATTTGTTGGGCTCTTACATTGCAGGCACTCTTCTAAGCCTATGAGATATATTAGTTCATTTAATTCTCAAATTACAGAAGTACTGTCTCTTCACAACTTATAGATAAGGAGTTGTCTAAACTTTAACTTTTAACAAGTAATTAAGACCTTTTAAAAAACATATGCACAGTCTTTCTTATTTCTGATGACTACTATTTAAAAGCCAAATTAATTTGTCAACTGCCTGTAGGAGTTTAATTAGTATAACCTGTGTCTATTCCAAATAGTAAATGTGAATTTAACTTTATCAGAATCTTGAAGCTAATCTCCTTTCTTTCATTTATCCCACCATTTGCCTTCCCAAGGATGAGCTAAGGACATAATCATAAAGCAAACTAAAGAACCCGCAATACAATCAGTTATTTGGGAAAAGCTGGCTCTGCTGGTAAATGACCACAGAGGGGGAGGAGACCTCTGCACATCTTGGCAAGTGGTATCACCACACTTGGCCAGCGTTGTCATGACAATCAAGGGAAGACTTTCTATTCCAGAAATTGGTGTACACTTGAGCATGGACAGTCCCCACAGCTTCCCTAGTTCCAAAAGATGGAATGAAACAAATAAATACATACGCAATGCTCGTAAGAACTGTAAGGTACTGTCTTGCACTGGTTAGGGGTGAAAAAGCTACAGTGTGACGTAAGGATGTCTTTTCGAAAATCCAGGTTTTGCCCCTCCCCAGTATTCCATTTCAGGCAGCCCTCTGAAGACAAGTGCAGTGCATGCATACAAGGTTTTTAAATGTTATTATGAAATTCACCAAGGATATTCAGAATAAAAAAGGCTGCTGAAATATTCCTAGCATGACAATGAATTGGAACTAATTGGCTTGCATACTCTCTCAACCTGGCATTTAATGCCCAGATTAAAATATATGAAAAGGTTCAAATATCTCAATAGCTTCCTGTAGTGTGGTCTCCACAAATGTTAGCTATCAAGGCAGTGATCCAAACTGGCTCCTTCCACAGGGTTCTGACCAGAGAAGGAAATATTTGCAAATTTGTACAGCTGCATGCAATGACAAATTTAGGCTCTGCAGGTTCATAAAATCCCATTTTCTGCTTCTGATGAGGAATTTGGCCTCAACCTGGCTTCCACAGCTGATTTTTCTTAATCCCAAAATAGATATAACACAGAACTTCAAAGTCTATTTCTTTTTAAACATATTTGTCAATTTTAAAGTAGCTATTAAATATTGCTAAAACGCACAATTCCTATCATCAAGATTTACAGTTGGAAAACAAAGAGATGTACAGCCATTTTAAGTTTTCCCTCTCACAAATTCAGGAAAAAAATGTTCACAACATATAGTAAAAGATATGCAGGAACCTTAATTCCTACAACCTGAGTGTTATTTGATTTCTTTTATTATTGTAAGTAATCAGAATCACAATATATATAGTCATTGCTTACAAAATGGAAGCATTCAACAAGTTGCAAATGATGATTATCTAAAAGCAGCAGATTATCTCCAGAAATCACTTGCTTTTAAACAGCTAAATAATTCATACATATTTTAATTACCTTATGCATACACTGATATGAGCATGACAGCAAGAGGAAGAAATATTCAAATTTGTGGAAAAGGAATGGTCACGTAGTTTAAAATAATAGCCAATCTGTGGAAAAGCTCATGATTCCATCTTACTAGTTTTACAAAATTCACTACATAAACTAATATGTATTACTTTAAGAAGGATTTAAAGAAAATTTTTACTTGCAACTCTATGATACTAGCAAGTTTCTAAGCTCTATACACATTTTGATAATATTCTAAAGTAATAACAAAAGGGGAATATTGAGATTTTCTTATATGAAAACATAAAAACAGAAATCTTAAGAAATACTAATTGCATTAGAGGCCACCTTTCTCACATGCAACTAACAAAACCACGATTTTCTGAAGCAGCCATCTGCCTTGACTGCATGGAGTGGCCACCGGGAAACAGACAGACCACATTCTGTGGTTCCTCATCAGTATATTATAAAAAATCAAGCTGTCATAAAATCAGGAGCTTCTGTGGCAGTGTGTTCTTGCCAGCTGCTGTCAGTAATTATGTAGTACTCAAAGACTGAAGCTCAAAGAGAGGCTCAATAGCAATGATGCTTATTCGACTTCTGTCATGGACGTGCCAGGTTATTCTGCCAAAGCCTGATCCACTCTCACCCTTGGTTTCTTTACCTGTAGAATCAAAATCCTGGACTAGAAGACCACCTATGTAATAGTAATGTTAAAAGGCCAGTATGTATTTTAAAGCCAAATTTCATCAAGTTTCAAATACTAAGAAAATAGACAAAGGAAAGTTGCAAAAGAAATGACCAGGTTCATGCTAAGATTTGCCTTAACCTTTCAATAAAAAGTCTTAGAGTCTTGGCAATGCCACATTACATTCCAGTCAGCCTGGCTCCAAGGCTCTAAATCTTGCCCTAACCAACATCTCAACTGTCATTTGAGCCCTCTGAACTTGGAACTTGAAAGAAACTCAGGATCTAGGGTAGAATCCTTCCAGTGCTATTGCATCCCTTCTTTCCTGCGGTGTCCCCTTCCCCAGTCCTTCCCCGGGATCATTAGCCCATGAAGCCTTGTTTGGGTCCTGCTTACTTCTAGCAAGAGACATGCTATCCAGAGGCAGGAATAGTTGCACCATGTCTTCTTACCTCTCCAGGATCCTTACACCTCAGCAGTAGCAGAAGTTCCAGGCAGAACTGGCCCCCCATGGTCCCCACACAGAGCCCTGTCCAATGTGGGAATACAGAAGGAGGCAGAGATACTGCTCAGCGCTAGAGGAGCCGGCCAGGCAGGCTCCCCAGCTGGCTGGAATGCACAGCGAGAGGCCCTGGGAGGGAGAAGGCCTTGGGTCACTGTGATCCTCTGAGTCAGACACCCAGGGGAGCTTTCACTCTGAAAGGCCTTCCTGGGCACAGGACACCAAAAGCCCAGTTGAATTCACGAGCGGCAAATGTCTGAAAATTAAAACACTGAGGTAAACTGCTATGTACAGTAAATGGTAGATATAAAATAAGAAATGCTGGAGGAACAGATCACCAATTGAAATTCTAGCACACTTATCTTATGATGGACTTGTATCCAGAATGTATTGAAAAAACTCCTACATCTCAATAGTAAAAAAGGCAAATAACTGAGTTAAAACCTGGGCAAAAAAATGTCAATACACGTTTCTCTGAAAATGATCAGTAAGTGGCCAAGAAGTATAAGAAAAGATGTTTGACATCATTGGGCACCAGGAAAATGCAAACCAAAATCAGAGTGAGATATATGCATGCCACCCATTGGGATAGCTTTGAAAAGTGTTGATTGGGAAGTGGAATCCTCATATGTTGCTGGTAAGGACATAAATGCTTTGGAAAATAGTTTGGATGTTTCTCAAATTGTTAAACAGTGAGTTCCATCTAGCTTGGCCACTTGACTCCTAATTATATACCCCAAAGAACTGAAAACATATGTAAGAGCAAAAGCTTGTGTATGGATGCCCATAGAAGCATTATTTGTAATTGTGCCAAAGTGGAACTGACCCAAATATTCAGCTACTGATAAAAGGACAGACAAAATGTGGTATATCCACACAATGGCATTTTATGCGGCCATAAGAATGAATGAAATGCAGACACAAGCCACAGCATGGATGAACCTTAAGAACATTATGCCCAGTGAAAGAACCCAACTCAAAAGGCTAAATATCATATCATTCCCTAAGAAATGTCTACAGCAGACAACTCTCGAGTGACAGATTAATGTTGGACAGGGACTTGAGATGGTGTGTGTGGGTGAAGGACAGGGATGACTGAGGGCTGGAGCTTTCTTTCAGCGATGATGAAACTGCTTCCCAATTGGTTGTAATAATGGTTGCACAACTCTATGAACATACCACGAAACTGTCCATTTTAAGTAGATTA
The DNA here is from genome assembly GCA_002564305.1 of Octomys mimax. Lineage (NCBI taxonomy): Eukaryota > Metazoa > Chordata > Mammalia > Rodentia > Octodontidae > Octomys > Octomys mimax. Next base: position 15,531 of record NDGM011027128.1, read on the forward strand.
ATTTTCTGCTATGCGAGTTTTACCTCTATAAGATGGTTCTATTACAAAAAGTGAAATGTAGATTCTTATTGTCTTGCAACTACCTTGCTTCAGTAACATGGCTTCTTCAGAAATCACTATTATCACTGTAAGTTTACCTATGTGGTGTTGCAGGGGCCACAGTGAGCACAGGGCTCCATCTGATTATGCAGCTACAATCACTGGCCCCCTGCACTTTGGCACTCTTTTACTCAACATGGTTCCTAGGCCACTCATGGCAGGCATCCTGCTGCAGCTGCATGGTGCAGCCGTGCTCTTCTGTGGTTCTCTGTCCTCAACTATTGGCTCTTTCTCTGCATGCTCATAGCTGCACCTATGAGTGCACTTTGAATCTCACCACTGCTGTTGTATCACATGTGACTGTCATCTTCAAATAGATTGAATGCCATTGAAGCATAGTGAAGCCTCCCAGATCAATGTGTTTCTCCTAGCTGACATTCATACTTGTTGACCTCTGCATTTTTTGGCAGGGAAACAATCTACTTTTTCAAGCTTTTTAAAATTAAAGTATTGCCTCTTGGGCCCACTGTGCATTTTCACTATTATAAGTAAAATGAAATTAACAGATGAGAATGAAAGAAGTCCAATGGAGATAATGCTGCAGCGATTTTGAGATAAAGGAAAACGCAACGTTCTTGTATAACTTAACATAGAAAAAAAGAGCTGCATTGTAGTTAGTGACTCCTTTTAATTGATAAATGTCAGTATTGATATTTTCTTTTGTGGTACGGGATTGAAGCCAGAGCCTTTACACTGAGCTATACACTTGGACAGTGTCTCTCTAAGATGCTAAGTTGTCCAGGATGAATTTGAATTTGCAACCTCTTGCCTCAGTCTTCAGAGTGCTGTGATTAAAGAGATGTGCCACCCTGGCCAGATTTCTCCTCCTCTTCTTCCTCATGATCATCATCATTGTTTGTGTGTTTTTATGTCCTTTATCTCACCAGTTCCTTGAACACAGGGAATAAAAGCCATGCTTAAGATTTGTTTGAATCAGTGCATTCTGCTAATAAGACTAATATCTCAAAAGAAAATTGATCTGGTGGGCCCAGTTGCTGCAATACATAGCTTCTGGAATTTATCACATTTTGGACCACATGAAATTTTGCCTGTCCTGGACTTGTCTTTCAAACTTTCAACCTTTATAACCAGTTTTGAAAGTTGATATATGACCTTCTGAATGGTGTTGATGGAAGTATGAAGGAGGCGATGGAGGTGAAGGAAGGTTACAAACCAGCATTCCCAACTAAGCCTGCCCGTGTTCCTTCTGTAGTGAGATGCCCATGCAGGCTTCTTCTCAAATATGGTCCAGTGCCGTGGGTAACAGATGTCAAATAATAAAACTCAGAGGCACATGTTATGTTACTTTTTAAGGGAAAAAAGTGGGGGGAAATCAAAGGGTTTAACAATTTTATTCACTGGCTTACATTCAGCAACTAAAAATTTGGCTACTACTCAGGTTTGCAAATTTCTATGGAAAATGAACTGTGTTTGGCAAGCTCCATGAAATATGAGACCGATTAAAAAAAATGTTTCATGCTTTCTCAAGACCTTCTGCCACTAACTGTGTGGGATTAAAACTACTCTTTAAATGTCAATTTAAACATTAAATAAATAGTTTTCTATACCTATATGAATAAATATAATGTTGATTTCAAAGTATAACTTGAACTAAAGTTTGTGTTTTTATTAGAAGACAGACAGCAGGATACTCAGATTAAGCAAGTTGAGTTTAGGAGAATTCCATTTCAAAGTCAGAAATGTTAATGGAATACTTTATTTTACACTATTGAGAATTGACTGGACATTCAGTGGACACTATGGTTGTTAGGAAGCATATCTTGAACTAAGAAAAGGATCAGACCAAAAGAAATAAAAATATTATTGTAACAACCCAAGTAATTATATAAATGAACATAATGGTAAATTCCATCACAAAGTTCATGAATATCAAATATTATCTCCAAACCAGTCACCTCTAAATTTTATGAAGTCAGATATCCAGCTGCCTTCTTGACCCTTCCACCTGGTATCTCAAAGTCATATCAAACTTCACTTATCCAATACTGAGGATTTACCTCTTCATCCTGGCAAATGCCTCTGTACCCCAGCCTCCCACATCTTGAGAAGTGTTTCTGAAACATTTGTCACAGTACCTAGTATGCAGCACCCACTCAATAAAAGTTGCTGTTGTTATTAATGGTGGTTGATGGTGATAATGATCAATGATGAAAATGATAAGTTTTTTCACTCAGTTGAGCCAGAAAATAAATGATATTTCTGTATTCTTTTCTTGACCTCAATTCTATATTTAATCTGTTGCCAAGTTCTGTCATCTCTGCCTTAAAAACAAAGAAGAATCTGACTTCTCTCCATCTTCACTTTCATCAATCCACTTCCAGCCTCCATCATTTTTATCCTGAACAAATTTAACAACCTAAAAGCCGATCTTGTCATCCACTCCTGTCCTTGGCCAACTAGGTTGTTCATGAGAAAAATCAGAATGATCTTGTTATATATATATATATATATATATATATATATATAATCATGTAATTATTAAATCTGCTAACCCATTTTATGATACAGATGATATTTTTATTTCCATTTCACAGATAAGGAACTGAGTGAAGAGAGGTGGAAACATGCCTGATACCACTCTGCCTCTACCAGGCAAAGCCCGAATTCACACCTGAGCAGTCTGGCTCCAAAGCTGTGTGTACAACTACTACACAAAGGACCATGTCATTCCCAAGCTGTGAATAAACAAGGAAACAAGCAAAACCATCAATGGGCTTCCACTGCACTTTGAATGAAATTCATCCATGTAAGACTGCCCTATGTCAAAGCTTCTGCTCAACGTCCTCAGACTTCCTCCCATGCCACTCTTTCCTTCTGTTCCCCAAACATAAGCAAGCCAAGCTCAGTCCTGCTTTGGCTTCCTCCTTGGCTTTTTCCCTGCATGAGTTTTCTCATGGCTGGCTCCTCCTTGTTTGGGTCTCTGCTTCAGTCGCATTGGCTCAGGAAGATATTCCCTGACCTCCCCCGTCTGAAGTCAATATGCCCTGACTTCTTGATCTTGACACCCTGCTAGTTTTCTTATCACTTATCTCAACTTATAATTGCTGTTATATATTTGTATGTTTGTCTATTGATTGTCTTTCCTACTGGGAGAGGAGCTTCACAATGATTGTTTATCACTGTGTTTCTACATTCTAGCATCCTGCTTTGGAGACAGTAGGTTCTGGCAAATTTGATAAATAATTGAATGAAGACAAAAATGCCTTAGTAATATGAAACCTCCACCTGCATTTTAGGTCTTCTGAGAGTAGGTGCAGGATAAAATTCCAAGCCACTTCAGGGTACCTTTTAACAAAAGAGAGATCTTGTGGCTCTGAGCACTTAATTTCTATGGCCCCTCATCTTGCCCTCTCAAGAATTTTTTCAATTTTGATATGATTTGGCAATAACTTGGAACTTGCTTTTTTTTGCTGTGATTCTTAAGGAATCCTTGTTTGTGTTCAATAATACTGTTAAAGAAACAGAAATAGGCATTATAAACTGATTTTGTATGTGGTAAGATTGTTAAAAATACTAATTGACAATGAAGTTGATATGTTCTGTTTTTAGGCGTACACATTATATAATTACTAGGGAGGCAAAGGTGTTCTTTTCACTTTCAATATAATTGTGTGGGATCCCAGAGAGCTGTAGATACTGGGCTTTCCGAATACATTAGGGTGCAGAATAGCCGCAAAGGATCACCTGGAAACCAATCCTAAATCATCTGTAAGAGGATTGCTAGAGCATTTTCAAAAGCTTTTCAGGAAAGTTATCTAACATACCATTTGAATAGTTGTTTCTTTATCCAGGTTTGTATAGATTGTGTTAGAAAAATACATAATGGACATCCAATATACATTCTTTAAATTTATTGTTTAATTCTGGGAAACCCCAGGTAATGTTCCACACAAAGGGAAAACGTGTATTAGTTTACATTAATGTGACTGAGCTCAGAAAAGCAGATTATTACTAACCTCTTTGGAGAATCAATCCTGTCTGATAACCATCTTTTGTTTCCCTGCATGTGCACATGAGGAGAAAAGGGTAGACATTTCTCACCTTTAAGGGCTGGAGAAACCATTTGTCCAAATGGAAAGAAAAGTCAAGCAAGTGCCTGAGCTGGTAACTTGGCTATTTCCTAGGCTGAATTAGATAACATTAAGAAAATTAAAATTGAAAGCAAGAAGAGGCTTCATGGTTTATTCAAAAGACAAAATTGGCCATTTTCTCTCCTTTAAGGAAAGTTAGTCAAGTTCTAGAATATATAAAAATAGTTTAAGGTATATGCAAAAGCAAGATAATAGCAACTCTATTCCTGATGTCAGGAAACAAGTAAATTGCTAAGCCGAGGCCCCCTCCTCCTAGCAAGGGAATCTGTGAGTAGTATCTCCCAAGGGCTTCCTTGATCCCCATCTCACCCATGTTTCCCCAATCCTTGCAACCTGAAGGACTTCATCCAGAGCCACTGCCACAAACATGTTTTTCTCCTTTGCTTGCTACAATGTTGCTCTCTTCACATGCCCCCTCAGAACCCTCCATATCTCCCCCTTTGCTTTGTAAACCAGCAGATAGGAGGCTTTCCATGGTGTGACCCCAACTTGCTCCTCCAAATATTTCTCTTGCCATTTCTCCCAGAAAACCTTGCATTCTCGGCACAGAGAACTGCTCATTCCAATAGTTTCAGGATTCTCTATCTTGGCTTTCTTCATTTTCCAACTTTTCCCCCTTATTTGATGACAAACAATACTCTGCCCTAGATCCCGTTCCTGTGTGCCTACTGTAGAATAGCACTCCCGTTGCCCTCTTGTGGATCATCCATTTTCTCGTTTCAACTGGATTGCTCTTCAGCAGCAATTAAACACGCTGTGAGATCGCCCCCCACACAAAAGTTCTTGGTCACACTTCTTTATATCCACCATCTCACGTCTCTCCTTTTCACCACAAAAATCCTTCTGAGAAGTAAATATATTCCTTATCTTAGGTTTTCAGTCATTTTTGAAGCTACTCCAATCAGAACTTGCCTCCAACACTCATTAATACTACTCTCATTAAGATTACCCTTCACCTCTGTGTTGCTAATGTCCCTCATCAATCTTCAAGTTTCACCTACTTGAACCATCAAGAGGATAACTACATCATTTCTCCAAATCCAAACACTTACTTGGATTGGGAGTGAAAATGGGTGCTATTGGTTTTGCATTATCTAGGACTGTACCTGAAAAAGTACCTGACAAAGTTCTTTTTGCTACTCATCAGAAACATCACTTCTACCTAACACAGCCAATCGCCCACTCCCTTTATTTTTTTTATTTTTTCCCATAATTTTATTGAGAGACAAATAGCAATGAGACAGCTTCAAAACAAATTGGTAGGACAGTTTCAATAATTAACACATTGCATACATTCTTCTTAGTGGT
>NDGM011027172.1:0-12426 GCA_002564305.1 Octomys mimax
AAAAAAAAAAAAAATCCGTCTGTTCAGAAAGTCTCTGCCTGCACTCATGTCTTCAAGAATTTTGCCTATCTTATCTCCCAACAGACTGTTTCTATTTTAATATTTAGATCTTTGAATCATTTTGATTTTGGTTTAATATATAGTGAGAAAGGGAGAGGAGTGTTAAGTTAAATCTTTGGCATGTGGAAAGCCAGTTTTACTAGCACCATTTGTGTAAAAGGTGATCTTTCCTTTGGTGAAGGTATTTGGCCCCTTTGTCAAAGATAAGGTAGCTGAATGTGCCAGAGTTTCTACACCATCTGTTCTGTTCCATTGATCTGCAAGGCTGTTTTTCACCAACACCATGCTGTTTATATCACTGTAGCTTTAAGGTATGACTGAGATTGCCTATACGGTTCCCTTTTTGATTGGATCTTTTTCTGGCAGAGCTTGCTTCCAGAAATGACTTTGAGAGTACCACTTCTCTTTCAGTTTCACTAAAGAGTTTGAGAAGTGTTGGCATTAGATCTCAAAAGTTCTTATATAACACAGCAGTGAGTCCTGTAGGACGTGGGCTTTTCTTAGTTGGTAGTATGTTTATTACTTTTTCAATTTGACTTAGTGATATTGGCTTATTTAGGATTTTTATATCTTAGTTCAACTCCGGTAGTTCACATGTATCTAGGAATTTACTCACTTTCATAGTTTGCATTTTATTAATGTGCAAGTTCTTGAAGTTGCTATAGCTGATCTTCTGGATGTCAGCAGAATCCATTGTGATTTCACCTTTCTTATTTTCAATTTCATGTATTTCGGTCTTTTCTTTCCTTATTTGGTAAGGAAAATAAAGATTTGCCCAAGGGTTTGTCTATTTTGTTTCTCTTGCAAGGACCCAATTCTTTATATTCGTTGATTTTTAAAACAGATATTTTTTAGTCTGTTTCACTAATTTCTACTCTGATATTTATAATTTCCTTATTAGCTTTGGGTTTTACTTTTTCGTGTTCATCTAGGACTTTGAGTTGCATCATTAGGTTATTTATTGGAGCTTGCTCTTTGCCTTTCAGATATTGAGAATTTTGTATTACACTGACTTGCTGCTCAAGGATTTCTTCTCTTTTTTCTCAAGGATTTCTTGAGGTGCTCCTTGTCATGGAAATAAGTTATTTTCTTAGCAGTTTTAAAGGAAGGTATAAAGGACATATAAATTGAGATAGGAAGTTTTTATCTTTTATGGGTTGAAACACTTCACTGCAGCCCCCCTGGACGTTAAGGTTTGTGTAGAGAAGTTTACTGTAATTCTAATCAATTTACTTTTGTATGTGATTCTATTTTTTGTGTTTCAAGGAATCATCTGCTGCAGTTTGCTTTAGAGTCACCACCCATATCTCCTGCTTCATCTTCCTCAAAAAAACTGGCTGTCAAAGTGCAGAGTCCTGGAGCCCTCAGACATTCTTTAAAGCAGGGCAGCACATTAATGGACAAGTTTTTGATCAGAGAACCTGGTGGTTCTACATCAGAGTTGTTGATAAAAGAAAATGACAGCAAATTCATCCATCAAAAAAAGGCAACCCCTTCTACAGAAGCCAAAGAGACATGTTTTTTGGAAAAGATGAGACCTGGCTCGTCAGATGCCAATAGGCCTGAGATACCGTCTACATCCTCTTTGAAACAAGTTGTTAAAGGTAGGACACTGTTTGAAGGAAATGTTGCATTTCCTTAATGGAAATTTTGTTGTCCATATGTCATAAGAGTAAATAGTGGTTTTGAAGAGAAAAGTGTACAAACGGGCCAGATTTCACCTTCCCACAGTTGCAGAGATGGTTATAGTCATGGCTTATAGATGGAAATTCAGCAGAGTTGCTGCAAAAATGAAACAGTTTAATTAGCTTATACTTCAAGTATGATAGTAGCCTTCTATACCCCACCCCACTCCCATGTAGTAGTTCTGGTTTAATCTTAAAGAGCCACCCCTCCATGTTATTCTAGCCACCCCACCTTGATTTTTCTGTTTCCCTCTTAGAAAGTGATCTTTTTTTTAAGCTAAGTTCATTTCCATTCTGTTCTTCTACCTAGGGTTAGCAAACACTCAAAAGCCAAAATTGGCTTGCCAACTGTTTTTGTAAATAAAATTTTACTAGAACACAGTCACACCTGTTTGCAATTTGGCTCTGACTACTTTCACAGTGTCATTGCAGAGAAGCACAGTAGTGGCAGACTAACCAGAAAACCTCAATACTCCCTGGCTCTTTATTAAGTGTGTTTGCCAACCCCGGCTATGCATCTTTCAAACCATTTTATTTATGGATTAGGTTAGAGAACATTGGTATCTCACCTTACTTTTGCCCTTTCTACAGATAATAAAGTCCTTCCTTCTCTTTAAAAAATACAGTAGGTTGCCCTGTTTGTGGTGTTAACATTCCAGAAAATCACATTAATAAGCACTTAGATGGCTGTTTGTCACGTGAAGAGAAGAAGGAGAGCCTAAGAAGGTAAGAAAGTTGACTGTACCTCTTCAGTTACATCAGCTAGATGCTTCTGATACTTATAAACTTGAAAAAACATTGAGTATTTTGGCCAGTTGTCATAGTCCCTCTCCAACTGTTTTTTCTCCTTTAATTTTGTTTGGCATGCCTCCCTTCCCTGTCCTCTTGTTCTTTCCTGAACTCTCACTTTGCCACATATGATTAATTATATAAATATATTGAATATGTATCTAACTTTTAAATTATGATCATAGAAATTAATGACTTAAAATTCAGTTCTTTTTAGAAACCTTCTTCTTAGAATTTTAGAACTCCTATAAAATCTCTTAGCCTTAGAAAGCAGGGCTAGACTCTGAACATTGAAAGTATGAAAGCTTTCTTCTGTTCTTAGGATACTCAAAAAGTTTACAATTTTAAATCAGGTTTTTTTTCAAAAATTTTCTCTTTTTTTTTTTTTTGACAAGGTAGAGATACATGATACAAAAAGTTCAGAAGTGTGTATGAAATATAATGTCATTTCTTCCAAACCACCGAAGTTAGTGAGTCACCTCCACAGTATCTGCCTCCAGCTGTTGTGCTCTTTGGCCTCTGATATACCTGGAAGTAACACTAATTTCTTAAACCAGCCTACTGTTACACATATAAGCTATTTAGGAATGAAACTGTTAATTGAAGTTTAATTGCAGGGTATTATAGAATCCGTGGCTGATGAAGACAAAAAGGAAGCAAGTTGAATGAGGCTGGCGGCAAGGAAAGAAGGGAGGCGATAGTTTAGGGAGAGTAAGTAGCACCCTCAAGGGAAAATTGTATTTTTAACAGTAGGAGTTGTTTAATCCTTCAGTCTCTTTTCTGGTAGTTTCTGCAGGGAGAAAGTAGATGGTCAGTGGCACAAAGTGCTGAACTAAACCAGCAATTTAGTATTGAAGTTATCCTGGACTTGTTGGAAGGACTCTTAAACAGGAGGAAAGGGAAAGCGAGTAGGTAATAATTCAGAGTGCTTTGGCAAACAAAAGAAGGAAGCTGAAGACAGGAGTAGCACTTGGAATGTGGAGATGACAGAATGATTGGCCCCTCTCCTTGATCTGTGTTAAAGGTATTAGAAGGGTGTTTTCCAAAAACCATACTAAAAAGGCAGGGCCATCCTACTATTTTTATACAATTAAAGATAAAAATAAGTCATTGTTTAGAAGTAAGCCTGGGTGAATGCAAGCTGTAAAGGACAGACTCATGCTGTGGTAACGTGTGCCTGCTGACCTAGAAGTACAGTGATCTCTCATTAATTCCCCAGGGGTAGGGTGTGGGGAAGGCAGCACTTGCCTCCAGACCTGGGCAGTCCTGTGTGCACCCTACTGTCTTCTACCATGGGCGTAAGCTTGTTGATGAGAATAAGAATTGTAGGATACTTACTGGGGACTTGGAATAAATGAAACAAGACAGCTCAAGAATGGCTTTTCTCTTGAACAGTGTCTCTCTCCTCCCCACCCGCCCAAAAAAAGTGAGTTGGGAGTATAAAAGCTGAGTATTTTCTACCTGAAGAGTAAGAAATCACCACTGATAATCTTATTTGGGTTTTGTTTTCTATTTTCATTAATTGTATTCTAGTACATTTAGCTCTGTCAGTTTATTCAAAGCTGTACTTGTACATATGTGATTAAGTTTAAGTTCCTGGAGCAATTTCAAATCCTGCTCCATAGAATACTATAGTCTTGGCAGTTGGCCTACAGTGTGGTGTAGAATGAGTGCAGCCTGTGTTACTTTCTTAGTGTATTGAAGGCAGTAAGAAGCCCTACATAAGGATAACTACTGGGTATGGTTTCATCAGGTAATTCCTGAATTTGTTTTACCCCAAAACCTTTTTTGTCTTGAGAATAATTCACATCTTGTAGAATTAGCCAGATACTCTTAGGGAGTCATTTAGCTTCATCTCTTTAGTTACATACTGGTCCGGGCATCTGACCACCTTAAAGAGCTTTGACCTATTTTTCAATCTCCGCTGCAACACCCCAACAAAGTCCTGTCTTAGATGTGGATGAAACCCATCCTGTATGAAGTCGCCTCATGGTTCATTCAGAGCACATACTTGTCCTTCGATGTTGTCAGATGGGAAGGGCTCTCAAATACAGTACTCAGTCTCACTAAATCATGGAAGAAAGATCAGTTGTCATTTTCTTGTTTGGGGAAACTTTCCTTTGGCTCTCTGTTTTCATATTTCTGAGAGAAACTATTGATTTCACATAGTGCTTTTCACTGTGAAAGCCAGTGAATGATAGAATTCATTATTAGAATTTTACTTATGAGTTTAATAATCTGACCTTAATAAAATAAATGTTTTGGATAGGAACTTAATGATTTCTCTTTGTGTGCTTGTTATAAATATCTGCAAAATGATTCAGCATTTGCTACCTGCAGTAGATTTTATTTTGCCATAATTTGTTGGCTATCATTATGAGAACAAATTTCAGAAAAATTTACTCTATTAGGGTTTGTGGGTGTTTTTATACTTAAATAATTACTTTTAGATTTTAGTAATAGAACACACAAGAAATAATTTACCCAGGAAATAGCACTATTGATTAATAGGGAAATGTAGATTTGTCTATTTCTAAGTGTAATATTCCACTGTATATGATCTTTTTTTAAAAAAGGGTTTTTAAAATCTTTTTTATTTTTCTGTATTTTAAGGAAGGGTCTGTAGGGTGTTCAGGGTCTCACTACTAGATCAGACTCTTAGTGATCCACCTGTTTACAGCCTCCCCAGAGCTGGGATTACAGTGCATGCTACCACGCCCAGTCTCAATTGCTGGCTCAGTGCGCCCCCGGGGTGGGGGTGGGGGTGGGGCCGGCACAGCAGGCCTGGGGATTGAACCCCCGCCCCTGCACCTGCTTGCAGCTGCTTCTATATGATCTTTGGGCTTGATCTTTACCCAGGGAAACTGTATTTGTTAATAATCACTAGAGAAACATTTAATGCAAAATACACACATATATAAGATTATACCAGATTGACTTAGGATAGCTACCCACAGATTCAGGTGTGGCTGTGCACAAAGGGACGTACTGTGGGCTGGAGAGCCAAAGTAGCTGGTTGAAGGCCTGCTATGCACTTTAGTGTCCCATTCGAGTCCATATCAGGAGGCTGAAGGGTCTGTATTAGAGCCTGGAGAGCTGTGCTGGAAGCCAGGAGAGGACCTCCAAGGTGAAGGTGAAAACTAGAGCTCCTCCAGAGAGACAAAAGCAGCCTTCCTTCTTCATTTCTGTTTTTTACCATTCAGACAGCAAGCCCATGGGTTGCTGTCACTCACACTGAGGGAGGCGCTTCTGTCTTCAGTAAACCCCTTTGACCACACCCACAACTATACTGACCCAGTGTAGTTGAGTGTTTCTTAATCAAATTGATAGTCACTCGACTGTTACAGGAACCTTGTTGAAAATAAGGGTTAAGTCTTTACACTTGTGCCCTGAGTCACTGTGGATGGGTTTTGGGGAGATGGGAAGGGACTGGGAAGATGCATTGTAAGTACGCTTTCTGAGCTGTTTAAGGGAAACTGGAGTGTGGGAAGCTTAGTGTGAACTGATTCTGTGCAGGTCCTCTACAGATCTTGTTTTCTAGATAAGCCTATTACTTTCAAGTTCCCATTAATTTTCACCTGAATCTTTTCTCATTTTTCAGTAACTATAATTGTGATGAGCTCCTTGGAAATACACTTATAAATACCTTAGCCATAGAGTTGAATTGTGTGATGTACTTAGAGTAAGGGGTTCCTGTTTGTGGAATTATCTCAAGTCATTAATACTTTTAAGTAGCTTGATGTTTTGCAAAAGTACCGCATGAGAAATAGAAGAGGGGTATCTTCACTTAATTCATGACTACAAATAAAGAATTGAGAAAGCTGATCCATAGGTAATATTGGTGTGGTACATACACTCTTGTGGTGTTATCTTCAAAACAGGTACATGAAAACAAAAATATAAGTACTTTTCCCCACTTCAGGGGGAAAGATTAGCAGAAGGTAATTTAATAATGACTCTGGTCACATTAAAGAATATTCATGTATCAGTATTTGTGTATTATGCCATAGTATGAGGCTGTGGGTAGCAGTATATGCCTGTACCCCCAGCCCTTAGGGAGGCTAAGACAAGAGGACCACAAATTTGATGCTGGCTTGGGCAGCTTAGCAAGACCTGTTTCAAAAATGGGAAAGACCTGGAGATAATGTTCAGTGTGGAGGCCCTAGGTTCAATCCTTAGTACCAGGAGAAAGAAGAAGGAAGGAAGGAAAGAACGAAGGAAGGAAGGAGAATGAAGGAAGAAAGGGGAAGGGAAGAGAAGAGAGGGGATGGAAGGGAAGGGAAGGGAAAGGAGAAGGAATAAGAAATGAGAAGCTAGGTGATCTTGCTAATCCACTCTCTATAAGACCTTATATATTAGTTAACATAAATAATTGAAGAGGAAGAGAGCACAGCACTATTATATTTTTGTTGTTTTCATGTATCTCTTTTGAAGATGACACAAGTCCTGTGGGTTAGCTTTCTGAATTCTTTATATATGGTCATGAATTAAATGAAGATACCCATCCTCATAGGTCTTCTGTCTCTCATGCAGTACTTTTGCAAAATTGATTGCCTTGGATTTGAGGGGCTTGCCTTGGCTTTGCCTGTGGATTAAGAGCTTTTCTAAAGAAATAATATGTGATAAGATATCTTTAAATTCATAGTATATCCTGCAATCATGTTCATACTCTTATTATCCAAGGTAGCTGGTTTTTACAAGAATTTTGCTTGGAAGCCTTGGGTAGATTTTAGGAAAAGCATACTTGAAAGAGGTAGAGAATCACATAGGTCTACATAGGGGAGATTCTAAGTGATGTTCTCCTAACACTTAGGCCATGCCTTCTGTGTATGTTTCCAATCTGCACCTTTAGTCTTGGCCCTTTCTGAGACCTAATTCTCACTTGGTGCCACTTGCTCCCTTCTATCTGAATGTTAAACTTCACCCACAAACTCTGTCTTTCTCTTTTCCTCTTTATCTTGTAACTCTACTCTCCTAGTCATGCAGGTGTCAAATCAGAAGGTAAGTCAGTTTTACATGAAATAATTTAATAATCAGAGTTTTTTTTTCCCCTTCTCCAGTTCTGTTCAAAAAAGGAAGCAGCTGCCCAAAACTGTATATAACTTACTCTCTGATCGTGACTTAAAGAAAAAGCTAAAACAACATGGACTATCTATTCAAGGAAATAAACAGCAGCTCATTAAAAGGCACCAAGAATTTGTTCACATGTATAATGCCCAGTGTGATGCTTTGCATCCTAAGTCAGGTAAAGTAAAAAACAAGGTATCATTGTCCTGGTAAAAACGTTCTACATAGCTCAGCTAGTACAACACACAGAAAATTCTAATTGTTTTTTGGTGAAAGATTAAATAGGAAAATATATTCCTGCAAAACTACCTAGCAAATACTGTGATAAGCCAGCCTTCATCCCAGCTGTCTCCAAGCCCCAAATCTTCTTCTAAGAGACAGTGCTGGTTCTCGGGCATCTTTGCAGAGATAGTGTGGTGTGGTGGCAAAGAGGGCGTCTACAGAGCCTGGACTACAGTCCAGCCTTTCTGGTTATGCTGGGAAATGAGGGCAAATTACTTGATACTTTCTACCTCAGTTTTCTGATTTTTAAAATAAGGATAATGTGTCTTGACTTCCTAACATTTTGAAAGAAATAATTGATATAATGCATGTCAAGTGTCCTGCACAGTACCTTAGCAAATAGTATTGCACCAATGTTGCCATTATGATTAAATAGTGTACCCAGAATGCTAACATTTTTGTTAGTATACAAATATGTGTCCTTTTACAAAAATGTTAGTATTCTGTATACTCTATTAAGTGGTTTCTTCTTTTTGTTTAGTAATACACATATTTTGGAATTCTTTCTATTAGTAGCATATATAGAATTGACTCATTTTAAAAAAATTAAGAATAGCATGCAAACAGGAAGGTACACCATTTATAAGAGTCTTGTTTGTTAAATTATCGCTAAGTAAATTTGACAAAGTGCCTTTACACCCACTGCTGAGGTGCTGTCAGCATTGCAGACATTGTGTACCTGCGTCCCTACAGTCTGACATTCGGCTGCTATCCTGCTTTCCTATACTGCGTTTTTGTGTTGCCTGTGTTTGGTCTTTATATAAATGGAAGAACAGCTGTGGGATTGGTCCATGCCCAGTATGCTCTAGTAGTTTTTCCTTCCTTTTGTTGCTATGTAGCGTTCCATTATATGAGCACAGTGTGCTTTATCTTGTCAGTGATTGAGATTCTTTCCTCCTTTTGGCTACTAGGTGTGAGGCTACTTAGTAATCTTTCGCATGTGTCTTGGTGTTCATTGACTCACAGTACTGTTGGATATGAATGCCTAGGAGTGGACTGCAGTGTGCTGTCTGTGCCGATGCTCAGCCTTACAAGCCTCAGGACCAGTGTGCACCTGTGGAAGTTGTTTCTATCCGACTGCTTCACTGGTGTGAAATGACCTGACACTAACGAGTCAAGTTATTTTTTACTGTTCTATCTCTGTCCCTGCTCTAAGGAAAGTAACCCAAAAGTTTTCAGTCTGTTTTGGTATTTTTTTTCCCTGCGTCTTTCAGTACTTCTGTCTATTAAAACCAACTTTTGCAAGGTGTGGTGGTGCATGTGACATATAGGAGGCCCTTATGTGTGATAACAGATTGGTCCCCTGCTTAGTGTCTGCAGTGCATCTGTGTACATTTTCCCCCTTGCTACTCATAAAAAATATATGATAATAACACAAATGTGTTTCTGTTTTACAAAAATCTTTAGAGTATGTCTTGTACTCTGAGTAACTAGTTGGAAGATAATGATACACAGGACAGTAACTTGGTTTCTCTTACTATTTGATTATGACATTTTTTATTCATAAAGTAAAAGATTTTAGGTGCTCGTTTCACTTGGATAGATAATAAAGGCACAGAATTTTTACTTATTATTTATATTGATCCGCAGATTTATAATTAATTAAAATTCCCAGTGATTTTGGTATTCGTGTTTTTCCAGATTTGGCCCGCAGGAGTATCTTCATACTCATTCTTGGTCTTATTGCTTGTACTTGTTTTTGTTACTGTTTCCTTATTTCTGGCATAATGAGGCATTATAGGCTCATCTCGTCCTTCCAAGTCCTAGCCCTGGAACTAGCGATTTCTCTTTTGAGCTGTGATTGTTCTTATTATTGAAGCCACACGGTAGCTACCAGGTGTGCTTATTGTTACTGTTGCCTTTGCTTATAGGCTGCTTCAGTAAAAGGAGCTTGGGTCTATCTGCACAGAAATGTATACCAATACACACGAGTGTGTCTATACACAGGCATGCATGCATGTATATTCTGTGTATCAGTATTCATATTAATCTGTTTATCCTTAGATATTTTAGAGATCATGACAATGTACCAGTGCCTCTATCATTTCAGTCCTGCAAGACTCTTTTTTTTAAATATTTTTTTATGTCTGTCTATTTGGTATAGGGCGTCACTACGCAAATTGGACTCATAGTGATCTTCCTGTTTCAACCTCCTCAGCGCTGGCATTACTGGTGTGCACTGCCACGCCTGGTTTTCTGTGGCCTGCATAGCATGCCTGGGGTTCTAAGGCTGGTGCAGCATGTGGTACTGAGGATTGAACCCAGGTCACTGTGCTTGCCAGGCAGGCACTTAGACCACCGAGCTATCTCCCTAGCCCCTACAAGGTTTTTCTTTACCGTTCTCTTGTATTTCCTTTTTTACATAGTAAGACTCCTCCCTTCTAAAAGGATCAATACATTTACTAATTTGCTCAATTGTTTAATACTAATGTAGGACAAATGTAACTCCCAACCTCATAGATGTCAGATATGCTGAGTTTGTGTTTCCTGAATAACAAAGAGTGAATTTGAAGGAACAATGAAGGTTAATAAGAGTAAGAAAGGCTTATTGAGTGATATCTCCTGAGAGATAGGAGGAGTCCTGAAAGTGGGTTGCCACTGGGACCCTTTGTCAGGGATAATTTATATAGTAAAGTCACAATATGGGTACAACATGGGTCAAACTACAATCAACTTAGCTAATACTGACCTAATGGGGAAGCAGGGCACATGAAAAACACAAAGGCGTTTTGGGGAAGGCATGGGTCCAGATACTGTGGTCACCTACCTAGCAATTGATGCCTGTCTGGATGTATTGGGCCAGGTGGTACTAATTACATGTAGCTTCAGGTTACTGCTTACTCCTTAGGGAGGCAGGGAGGCCTGGCATTGCATCTGTCTTGAGGCTGGCCTTCTTCAGGTGCACCTCCAGCCACAGTTCTGATGTCTTCATTTTCACTGACTTCCTTGAGAGCCCAGTTCCTCTCTGACTTTATATTAATTTCTGTCTAGCTTACTTACCTGTAATCATATAGTGCATCTAAAATATTTTCAGAATTGTTTCCTCCAGCCTACTGCATCACTACAAAACTGACCCATAAAAAAGGAACTCAAGATTCATGGGTCTGCTTCCCTGCCTTTCCTGACCTCTACTCAGGATACGGGTATAGTACTCTGTTCATGGGTTTCCTCTGATCTCTAAACCCTGGTTATGTGTCTCACACAGTTGGGTTCCCTTGTTTCACTTCACTTCTGATTCCTGGATTGCTATTGTCTGTTTCCTACTATTATGTTATTTCCTTCCTGTTGTAATTATAAGATAGCAACAACTTAAACTTCTGAAAAGATAGATTTTTGTTACACACTAGTTTCTAGTCTAAAAGTGTTATATGTACAATAGCAGTTCTTGTTTTCCTTTGTTTCAAGAGTGCTTTTAATTGATGGTTGTATCATTTTAATTAAAGTCAGATAATTCTACCAATTGAGCTACTGCAGTATTTGCATTTATTATTCAAGGTGTTATTTTCTTCCTGGTTAGTGAGGTTCTACATTCTATATAGATGTTGTACCTTAAGTAGAAGTCACACAGTTTGTGTTTGGACTGCTTTTATGGACCTAGTAATGTTTTCTGATCTAGTTCTAACATTGGATTGTTCAGGTATACATAACAATTTTGTGGCATTTTGCCTAGTCAAATATTTATTTGCATTCCTGTTTTTTTCCTCATCTGAATCAAATTCTTCATTCTGTACTTCTGTATCATATCCCTGCTGTCATATCTTGTTAACTTATTTGTTTTACATGATCTTAGTCATCTTCTGTAGCCAAGTCACCTAAAGCTTCACTTTCAGCCAACCCCCAAAGTTGTAAAAGTAAGTTTTCATGCAATATTGTGCTGATTTGGTTTAATTCTACCAGAAAAATCAAAAGAAAACATTGAATTAAAAATTACAAAAACAGAGCCGAGGAGATAGCTCAGTGGAATAAGTGCTTGCCTGGCAAGTGCAAGATCCTGAGTTTGATCCCTGGTACCACTACCAAAAAACCCCAAAGATTTACAAAAATAAATAAATAAAATTTTAAAAAATTTTAAAAAACATAAAAATGTAACATGGCACATAACATGGGTAAAGTCTACCCATTTACAGTTTGACACATACACATACACACACACCTTCCCATCATTGTACCAAATGGGTGAATGCAAACATTGTTTCCTGTATTTCTTCAGTGTAGCCACTGAGATTCATATCTGGCTACTATCATACATACCTCATAAGAAAAATATGTTATGGCTATCTGCAAGAGAATTATTTCCTTTTATTTTTTTTTATTTTTTAAGGAGTACAAAATGATAAAAAAAAAAAAATAAACAATAAAAAATTTCATTAAACAAAGTCATAGGAATTTGACAATGGTTGTTGTATTGCATGGTGTTATCTTCAAATTAGTTGTTCAGGTTCCAGATATCCACCTGCAAAATTGGTTTTAAAAAGTTACAAGAGGGGCTGGCGAGATGGCTCAGTGGTCTAAAGCACCTACTTGGAACAAGCCTGGCAAAGCA
>NDGM011027192.1:0-10522 GCA_002564305.1 Octomys mimax
CGGCCCAGGGGTGCGCTGACATTTTCTCTGTCTGTGATCACAGACATCATGTGGAAGAGAACACTGCATCGGTTCTGGGGTCGAGAATCGTAAGTCACCGTGTGAGTGCCCACTGAGCGCATGCCCAGTGCTAGGCGCGGTGACAGCAAGCACAGAGCCCTGGCTGCTGCCCTGGGGAAGGACTGCTCAGACCGGGTCAGGCTGCTCAGTGCCCGAGCCCTTCGTCCTCTGGTGCTGGCCCTCAGGGTGTGCCCAGATGGAGCAGGTGGTAACCCACCGGAACAGGTGCAAGCAGTCACATTAGTGACAGTCCCCAGGTGCCCACCGGTCCTGCACGTCACTCCATCTCCCTGCATTTGACCCTGAAGAAGTCAGTGGAAACACTCTGACAGGCTGAAATATACATAAAAGAAGTGGAAGCAGCGCTGCCTGCCCTGGGCTCCTGGGTCCTGCATGGACACAACGGGGTAGGGCTGCGTAGTCTCAGAGCGATGACAGCAAGAGGGAGCAGCCTGCAGAGGTCTGGGAGGCTGTTATCTCCTCCGATCTCTTGTCCTCGCTGCTGTCCTCCGGCATGCTCACCACTGTCCTCTTGGCAGAACTACTTCCAAAATGACAAGCCTAGCTCCATGATACACATTTTATTCTCATTTCCTTAAAGGACCGTGAGTTCAAATCGGCCCAGCGGTATTTTCAGACACTTCTCCTAGTCTTCTGTTCTACCTTTTCCTACTTAAGAGTCAATTTTCCCAGTGCCCGGTGCCTGCTCTTGGGTGAATTCTGTTCATTTGTATGTGTGCCAGGGAGTCATGACAGGCGTGCTGTGCCTCTCAGTCGAACTCTGCTGGTAGAGTCCGTGCGCGCGTGGGATGCTCACGCTGGCCATTCCGCTCTATAGTACAGTGCGCGTTCACTGGTGCAAACTGACTATAGTCCTTCTGAAGTCTGTTTCACTGTGACAGCACAGAAGAAGCTCAGTGTCCCGAGCACCAATTCCAGCACTTGAGATAAGAAATCTGCCATTCCGGTCCAGGAAGGGCTCTTGCTCCTGGGCCTGATTCTGGACTCAGTTTTACCCGTGCTTTACGCAAGCACTTTATCGAAGAGCTTCCTATTAGTTTGTATTATTTCAGAGCAGTAATGCCACTTAACTTTACACCAGTCTCCTTAGCAAGATATGACTGTGATCCCTTTGATATTGACAGGCTGCAAGGAGTAATTGCTTGTGAAAAGCTCCTGAATAGATTTCCAGAGCTGACGCATGTCCTGCGCTAAGACATCAGAGAACACAGAAGTAGATGCAATATGTCAAGAATGCCAGGCTGCCCTGCATTAGGCCATCCCAGTCAACGGGACACGAGAGCTGAGGCCCTGAAGGGCGTGGTGAAGGCAGTGGCACAGAGTGGCCCATTTTTATTATTTGAGGGGGCTATTTTTCCTTCCAGGAACCTCAAAGCCCATACCTAGTTTTGCGCTCCTCAAAGCCATTCTGTGAGACGAACGCAGAGTAGTAGACGCTGTCAAAAGAAGAGCCCTAGCTCCACCCACCTCTGGAAGAAGGCTTGTAACGATGAAATCTCCCTTTCTAACCCCCAGCCCACAAACTACAGTGGGCCGGCTGCCTGCCGCTGTCTCTCTCACGGGCCGTCTGGCTCCTGGGCCACCCACAGCCAGCCGTATCTGGAGGAGGAGCAACAGCCGTGGCATCTGTGGTAGCTTATAGTGCACAGGACAGCCCGGCATGACCAGGGGCCAGCAGATGACTGCAAACTCTGCCGTGGGCAGAACTCGGATGCGGGCAGAGGGCCGCAGTGTTAGCTCCACCGCGTGCAGACCAACCAAAGAAGAAAGAACTGCTCTCAATCCTTAGAAGAAACGTGTGACATATAGTGTACAGTTTTACAAAACAACATTAATATTTTTAATGTTTCTAACAGTAGAGTTAATAACACACATGACCTTTAAGAAAAAGCCTGGAAGGAAAGGATTAGGGAAGACGAGTGCCACATAACGTGTCTGCGGCGCTTCGGCGGCTGAGCAGCGGGAGCAGGCGGCTGTGGCGTGAGGGGAGGTGTGGAGCTGCAGGTCTGCTGCCGCTGGGTGCTTCTAAACCTGTAGTAAGTTTAGCAACTGTCGTTCTCTCCCTCACGAGGCCGGAGCTATCCCATGATAGTGTACAGGATGGTGAGCTGGTGCATGAGACTAAACTGGAATGTGGCATAGAACCTGGCAGCTCCACACTGCCGGGAGGGCGGCGTGGCAGCTGCTGTCCCACTGCTGTCCCTCTGGCTGCTAGCCCTACACCAGGCAGCCCTCCCCACGGGGAGGTGGCTTTTCCCATGCACTCTTCACAGTCCTGTGGGGAGGAGAGGGCCTGCTCACGGTGCAGGTGCTGCCACTGAGCACCTGGTCCTCAGTTAACGGCTGTACAGCCATCAGCATGGAAACAGCCGTCTGCGCCCTGCTTGCATAGACTCTTCTGTCAGGGCCAGCAATCGCAGCAATTTCGCAAGCGCCATCTCTTGCCAACACCAGGCTTCTCTGGCGGTTACTTGAGATGGGGATAGATGTGATCTTTTCTTTCTCTCTGTGCGGTTTGTTCATTGTTGCAGCAGTAATCATGGAAATAGGTCAGGGCCTGCTTCAAGCCAGGCTCGTCCGACACCCCAGAGGACAGCCCTGCAATAGTAATAACATCACTGCAGAAACACGGCAGCTATGTCCCTGCTTTCTGCACCTCAATGAAGAGTTGTTCAGCACGCACCCCCATGCTCAGCCTCATGAATGGGCGTGATTGTAGGAAGCCGTCTCCTGCCACGGCGGGACGTGACACGGGAACAAAGGCTGGTTTTCAGCCTGCTGCGATGAGCTCACCCCAGTGCCCATGTGGGGATTCTGAATCTGGTCCAGGTGCCAGCACTCTGCATGTGCGACATTCCTGGGGGAGCCGCGGGCCTGGCTGAAGCCTCTGCACACGGATCTGTGGTGTGCAAGAGCCAGGGTCGGCTGGGGTGAGTGCTGATTGCGCCTGCTGAGCCCAGTTCCCAGGAGACGCCTCCCCACTCTGAGCATGGGGAGCAGCGTGTTCAATTGGGCAACCAGGAAGAACCCCAGGGAAGCACATTTGTGAAGTTACTTACTTTCTTTTTTTTTTTTTTTGGAGTTACTTTCTGGGTGACTGATGGTACAGAGTGTGCTTCACCTGCCAGCACCTGCCACAGCTGGAGGACCCAGAGCGGAAGACTGTGCAGGATCGGCTTGTGACCTGTGACACCTGAGAGCCCCTCTGAGCACTGGCTCTTCACAGAAGCGAGTGATATGATCATTTTATTGCGTTGTCGTCACAGTGAAACTCAACGACCTTAGTTTATTTCTCTGCTAACTACGGAATTTCTAGCCACACTATAGATTATGTGCACAGATAGTGAGTGACCTTGCCACCCCAGTGTGCCTCACACCGTGCCACATGGCATTCGGGCTGAGATAGAGGACTTTGCAGTGTAGACCTGGCAAGCACTGCAGATGAGCTTGCCGGCGCCACACCTAGGGAAGCAGCGCCAGAGCCACGCACAGCGCTATTCACCCCCAAGTTCTTACTGTCAGCATCTGTTGCCCGTTGCGTGGCCTGAGTCCTGTCTTCCTCCCTGTGTGTGGCACTAGCTGCAGTGCTTCCTCGATGGCATGTGGGCAGGATAATGGTGCCTGTCCCGCCTAAACACTCACCTGCTCAGTCCGAGTCACCTGCTGTCCTCAAGCCCTGTAAGGGGCTGAGCCAGGTGTGGGCTCTGGGATCCCAGGATGGGGGTCCTCACTGCAAGCCTGAGTGGGGTGGGAGGAGCTCTACATGGGGCCAAGCCGAGCTCCGCAGGAACTCACCCTCATTCTGAACAACTGTTCTCTGAACAGTTTCCTAAATACCATGTTTTCCTTCTTTCTGACCTTGACCTGCAAGGACCAACTGACATGAAAAGTCTTTGTTTTCCAACTGGAAAGCTCATAGCACACCTCTAAATTCCTTTCAGGGCCAGCTGAATAGCTCAGCGGATTAAAGCACCTACAAGCAGACGCAGGGGTCAGAGATTCAAATCCTGGGCCTGCCTGGTGGCCCCACCCCCAGGGCACGCTGAGGCGGCAGTTGAGACTGGGCGTGGTGGCACGCGCCTATAATCCTAGCTCTTGGAAGGCTATAAACAGGTGGATCACTACAAGTCCAATCTAGTAGTGAGACCCTGAACACGCTGTAGACCCTTCCCTAAAATACAAAAATAAATAAATAAATAAATTCCTTTCAGAAGCCTGCCCCCTTACTCGAAGGTGAGGACCACATGTGCGTCCGGACCTCGTTACTTCTCAGAACGAGCTCATGCTGCTGCCAGGCCTTTAAGAGGCTGAGCTGCCCGCTCATGTGCCAAAGCAGTCTGCACACACCACCTTGAAGATAATTAACAAAGTCAATGTTAACCACCCAGGGATGGTTTTATCATTTAAAAGCCCATCAAATGTGAATATGCACATGGACTTTTTCAAATATATGGATTTCCAAAACATGCCCCATTTCCCCAGCTTTCCTGCTTGAATGAGCTTTACTTTGAGAGAACTCAGAACTTGCCTGGCTTCTTCCCACATCTCAGTGTCTGGATCAGCTTGCTCCGTTTGAAATTAGGTGTGATTGAACTACACAGTGAACAGTCAGCATGCATTGCAGCAGAGGCACGTGCCATGAGCCCTCCTCAGAACCCTCTGCCCACCTTTGGACACACCTATCCCGTCCTTCTTGCCACTTTCTGAAGCAGGTCTGGAAGCCTTCTTCTATGAGTGTCTGCTGTCAGGGCTGCCTCAGTACCCTCCATCCATTCAAAATAGTTACTTTTCTCGATCATTTTGACCTGGGAGCAGAGCCGGAAGTTGGGTGGAGTCGAAGGTGCGCGGTGCCCACTCTGGGGAATGCAGTGGGTGAGGACGCAGCACGCATTCCAGGAGCTGCCTTCTGCTGGACGGAGCTCGGGAGCAGCATTTGCCATGCTTTTAAAGGTGCGCGTGAATGAGGGCTTCAGAGCTCTTGGCAAGCGCAGTGGACGAGTGGAGGGCAGGCTTGAGTAATTACGATGTCTCATGTTACTATGTTTTACACATTTAAGTATTTGTTGTGTATTTTGATCACACCTTAGAAGATTTTTTTCTTGAGAATGAATATTTCCTCCTGTGGAACGTTGCTGCATCAGCCTCAGGAGCCCACCATGTGGCTCCCCAGATCCTGTGCCTGTGTCTCCAGCCATTGTTGTTGTGTCACTGGTGTTCCTCTGTGCACGTGCGCGCGCGTGTGTGTGTTGATCCTGAGGATAAATAGCATGTGGAATATTTACTGTTTCCATGCTGAATAAAAAGCATACACTGTATAACACCATTTCCCTGAAAAATACCAATTTAAACAAATCCTGTAAGTACTTTATCTACTTAAAAACATTATTTTTAAAAACCTACTTCATGAGCAAGGCTGGGAGGGAAAGTATTGTGACTTGTGTCCTGCTCCTTGCCAATGGCATAGAACAGAATCCACTTCTTAAGTCAACATGTCAGGGCTGAACAGCAAATACTTGGTGTGTTTTGTGGGAGAATTCGCTGCGTGGCCGAGTGGTGGGCCGGCGGTGGCCGCTTGTCTCAGCCAGTGCTTGCTCGGCTCTGGACTCCCCGTGGCTTCCCTGGCTTCTCCTCACCCATGAGTGCTTTTTAGAAGCCTGTGGCGGCACTCTTGAGCTTAGAAGGCATGACTTCTAATTAATATTTCCAAAAGGAAAGGACTCCAAGCCGCCCTTGGTCCCCTCCATAACACACTGAAAATGCCCATCCTCCCCGATGTCAGCAACAGATGCATTCTCCTCCCCTCACATCTTCTTGGGGTGCAGTTGCATGCCACTTGTTCATGCTTTCACAGAGTGAGGAGACTGCTAGTTACCAGGTGGATCTCCCCCCGGAGTATTTCTGGGCAAGACAGGTGCTTCAGGAACCAGCGTAGGAGGGGAAACTCCTGCCCAGGTAGCCAGGGTCCCCTGAGCGGCCTCTCGGGCTCAGACTGGTCCCGAAATGGCCGCCCTGTGGTGGGTGGTGGGGTGAGGGGTCAGCAGACCCATTCTGGGCCTCGGGTCTCAGCTTCATGTTGAATCCCCCCAGGAATGAACAGCCGACTTCCTCAACTCTGTTTTGTCAAGCGGCAGCGTCCTGGGAAGCCAGGTGGAATGTGGCTTTCTACTGGGGGCTTCTGAGCAGCGTTTACTTTGGGCTGTGTTCTCAGCGCCTAAGAGTCCCTGAACTTGCAGCGGGACCACGTGCTCCTGGGCCACCATTCTGCAGCTGTTCCCGATGGACATTTAGTGGGTAGCAAATGCCCAACTTCAAGCAGAGAGCGCTCTTCTACATAATAGCAACTTGTCACAGCTACAGGGGCCGTGCTAATTATGTTCCTGCCGTTCATCGGTGGTAGATCCTTTATGGCGCTCCTCTGGAATAGCTCCAGGGTTTTATTTCTGTCACTTACGTAAGTTCTGCTCACTAGGCAGAGTGCTCCCAGTTAAGTTCCCTTTTAATTCTGTCTTCTAAGATCCTCGTAACAGGAGTGGGACTGTGCCGCAGTGAGTCCTTCCTGTGGAACAGTTAATGGCAAGTTGACGTGAGATAAAATTATTAAAAATGCATAAAGGAGTCCAGGAGACTTCTCATGACCTCATACCTCACTTTGCGAGGCCTCCAGCGTCAGCCCAGCGGGGTGCAGTCAGGGTGCACAGGGTGCTGCGGGAGTGGTCATCTTCGGTATCTCACTGCTTAAGTGGAAGGAGGATCGGGCGTGTTACCCTGAAGGACAGTTTGCCCTGGCGTTTGGCAGCTACAGAATCCCCACCCTTTCTCTGGACGTCTCTTCTAGCATTTAAAAAAGGCCATCCTGATTCCTAACAGTACTTCGTACCCCATAACTCCAGGGTTGTGGTGATCGTATGATGGACTCCTGCAGGCCCAAAGCATTTTGCAGATGGGTGCACTGTCCCTGTCTTTGTCACTGTGTCGTTATTTTTGTTGTTATCAGCACTGTACTGCTTTGTTAGAGATATTTGAACATACTTTTTCATGTAAGCCAAGGGCTCTATGTTTGGGGGTGTCTACATGGAATGCCCCTATAGAAGCTCCTGAATGTTGAACTTCAAGAAACCATGTTGTGTAGGGTGCTCTCTGCCTGCCCTGAGCTGCCAGGAGCCCTGCGCAAGAGGGCTCCGCTAGTTCCTGGTGTGTGTGTTCAGGTTGCGCTGTGACCTCCTGCACTGACTGACTTTTGCTGACCCAAGGTGGGAGCTTTGAGGACACCCTAAGTCAGATGGCCTAACAGAGAGCTTGCTGGGCTCTTTTGGACTCGTGCTCGCTGGGACTGTCACAGCAGACACTTTAAACAGTCCTGTGAAGTAGTTTTGTCGTTAAGGTGGTGGGTCAGTTCAAGCAAGACCAGCTGCCGTCGCCGTTTATCTTTTCTCTCAGGGCCGGCCAAATAGCGCAGCAGATTAAAGCACCAGGTGCGGGGCGGGGGTTCGATCCCCAGCCTGCTGCGCCGGCCTCGCCCCCGGGGCGCGCTGAGATGGCGATTGAGACTGGATGTGGCGGCGCGTGCCTGTAATCCCAGCTCTTGGGAGGCTGTAAACTGGAGGATCATTACGAATCCCATCTAGTAGTGAGACCCTGAGCACCCTGCAGACCCTTCCCTAAAATACAAAACAACAACAACAAAAATATATCTTTTCTCTCAGACTTCTGTGTGTGTACATTTGTCACATAGTTTCCACAATGTTCAACTAAGTAAATTTTCATTCTTCCCAGAACTGGATTTCAGCAAATAATAGTTTAGATATTAGAATATATATATTAAGCTGTATCATGTATTTGCTATTTTTCATTGTCAATGGTGTTTAGTATTGTCGGTACATCTTTTATCTATATATATACACATATATTATTAGCATGCAAGCTAATTTTATCTTGATATTTCAGAGCAAAAAGGAGAATGCATGTGGCCACTGAGACGCATCCTCTGTGTACGTGAGGATGAGGGGTGAGGAGACAGGCATACAGAAGGTGATGCTGGAAGCAGGTCCAGCTACTTCTTTACTTTGTAGAGGTGGATTCCCTGAGCATCATCAGAAGATAAATAGAGGTGATTGGAGAAGAGGGAAGAGAGAGAGAACAGTTTTTTAAATTCCACACTTTTAGTTTTTAAGCATGAAAACCTTTATATGTGTATTTCCAATGTCAGATGGCCCCTTTGAGCTTGTGGGACACACAAATAACCATCTAAAGTGGCTTTAACCTCTTCCATTTTAACTTTATTTCAGGCTGAACCCCCAGGGCAATGTTAGTGGAGGAATTATAGGTCTATTTTAATGTAGTAGCTGGATTGTGTGACATTCTTCAAGATGCTCTTTGTCTTTAGTAAAGCGTCATTTTTAACAAAGCACTCATCTTGTTTGTGTTGTGCCTGTATCATGGTGGAAGTGACGCATGAAAGTGGCCCCCCACAGTGGAGGATGCTTTTAGAAGCGTTAGACGAAAGCCCCTGCTTGGAAACAGTGAGAGGTTGTCCCTGGCAGATCTGGGGGTGCAGTGAAAACGCACGTGCTCACCATGGTGAGTGCTCACCGTGGGTCTGTCCTTTTGTGCCTCATTTTCCAGAGATACTACTAGGACATGGGATAGTGTGCTCACCTCGCAGAGCTGGCCTGAACGTTAGCCCCCCCAAGATGCCTAAGGGCTGTGTGATATTTGTGTGTGACCCACTAGCTTGCATGGTGAGCTGACTACTAATTATGCACCCAGTGTCAGAAGTTACCTAAGCAAGACCTGGTGCGNTGTCCCTGCTCGTAGGTGCTGATCATTGGGCAGATGCTCACATGGAAATGAACACACACGCTTGATGAGGGCGGCAGGGCTCCAGCCCTGGGAAACAGTGTTTGATCTGGCTAGAGAATGTGGAGAATTAGCACATTTTCCAGTACTGTGCTAAGTTCAGCGCCCTTAGAATGTAGGTGAACAAACTGAAGTCACTGCTTTGGCTTCAAACAGCCATGAGGGCAGAGTGCTCTAGGGGGTTCAGTCCATGGTCTGCTGGCCCCAAGGCAGAGATGGCATGGCAGAGAGTGTTGGAGCAAAGCTGCTCGCTTCATGATGCCCAGCAAACAGAGCAGGTGACAGAGCGAGTGAGAGGGGCCTCCCAGGCACACACCCAAGGGCCGCTTCCTGGCGGCACATCCAGTTGTGAACATACTCTGCTGATGAATACACGATCCATGGTCTGACCCCTCTCTGGGAACCTCTCATTCCAATCCAGCTGGCAGTTGGAGACGTGCGATCCCCACTTTCCTATCGCCAACAGCCCAGGGGCTGGGCATTGCCACACACAGCTCTTGCAGTGCTGACATTAGGACTCAGGCCGTGCAGATCCAGGCTGCGGGGGTTCTGCAAGGTAGCGCTCACTTGCATGGCGAGCATGTGCCACTGGGTGCTGAGCTTTTCCACTTATCAACTAGACCTTCAAGGACGGAAAGGACTTAGAGGCTGCGAGAGGTGGAGGGTGGCATAGCCTGTCGGGGGACGCCCTGAGCAGGACTAGGAGGTGGGGGAGAGGCCCCAGTGGGCCCAGGCACGGGGGGCACATGGTGTGGATTTACAGGCTGTGTCATTACTTTAAGGGGCAACTACACATTCACAGACCGGAGCAAATTCGGGCTTGTGACTAATTAGTTAATGAGGACAAAGTCATTTGGCTCCAGAATGTATTGATCACAAAGTGACATCGTCCTTGGTCCTCTGTTTAATTTCTCATTTGGTTAATATCCTCGGACAACTCCCGCGTTGCTGTTGCTGTAGATTTGCAAGGTGAGTTTTACTTCTCAGCTCACAAACTTAATTTTCTCCATGATTCTGGTTGCAAACTGATTGGACAAGAACAGAATCAAATTGAATGGTGAGGGTCGATGGGGACCATATGGGGAATTTTGCTTTGGTTCTCAGTCTGTGTGAGGATTGCTTCCAGCCTTGGCACCGATACGAGGGCAGCCATCTGCAGCACTCAAGCGCAAGCCCTTGCATGGACGCATGCTGCTTCCCTTGCTGCTTGCCTAGCAGTGGGGTTGCTGCATCACACGGCAGACAGTTGCTTAGCATAGGACGTTGTCGCGTGGCATCCACAGCGCTGGCATGCTTGGTGCTTCCAGGAGGAGTGGCAGTGGCTCGGTTCCTCTGCGTCCTCACTCGCACAGGGCGTGGCCGGACAGCTTTTCCATGTGGTCCTTCTAGCAGTGTGTGGAGACATCTCACTGCTGGTGCCCCACACCTCTGTGCTTGACTTGGAGAGTACCCTTCCATCTGGCAAGGTGCTGCAAAGTCTCTCTCTCTCTTTCTGTTTTTTAAAAAATGTATTTAGTAAGAGTCCACAGGGTCCACAGGGTCTACAGGGTCTACAGGGTCCACAGGATCCACAGGGTCTATAGAG
>NDGM011027197.1:0-15560 GCA_002564305.1 Octomys mimax
AAAAAAAAAAAAAAAAAAAAAATATATATATATATATATATATATATATATATATATATTGTGTAATAGTTTGGAAGCCAGAACCCAAACTTTCAAGGAAATGTAGTATTCTGAGAGAGGGGGGAGGGAGAGAGATAAGAACAATAGTTGGGGTGCAGATCACATGACCTGCAAACGGCCCCTTCATCTGGAAAGTCCTTAATTTGGGATTGAAGGCAGATGTTTCCAATGTGACTTGTGTATTTTTATCGCTTTCTCATGGGCATGAACTGAGATTATTCCCTTCCGTCTCCGGTGATGTCACCGTCTCCTTTAGAGATGAGCCTGCCTGAGTTAAAGTTGGCCGCCAGTCACGCGGTACGTGGTAAAAATGCATGGGAAGCCTTCTGCATAGGCTGCAGTTGCGAACTCTAGGGGCCTGGCGATCTCTGCGGTGAGCAGTTAAAGTTCAGGAGCTGGGGAGTACCCCCAGAACAATAGCGTCTCAGAGGTAAGAGGGATTTTCACAATTGCTTTCACAAACATAGTGCAATTTCTCCAGTTGTCATTTCAACCATACTGTTTGAAAAAGAAGCAAAAGTTGTGCCTTTCCTAAGAGAACAAACGTGGGCATAGTCATCGGCAAGCCTTGTTTTTTTTTATTTTCTAAATTAATATCAAATGTTGATCTGCACCTGAACTGCCTGTACACGAAGTTGTAGTTATTCTATCCGTGTGATGTTCTGAGAGCTTCGTAACTCAGAGAGCGAAGTATTCCCACGGGCACATGAGGAAAGCTAGCGGCCTCAGAATCTCAGTACAAACCCCCACAGTATAGACACAGCTGTTTCACGTCCCGAGTTTGTCTCTGGATATTCTCCTCCCACCCACCATGAATTTTACCAGTCTCTGATCTAAAAATACAGTGACTGTTTAAACTTATGGGTTAAAAAAAAAAACAAAAAACGTATTCCACTACAGCACACATTTCCAAGAATGACGGGCTAAGTGTATCTGAAGAGAGAGGGAGTATTTTGAGCACTGTGAGGAGGATTCATGGCAATGTGATTTTTAATCTTGAAACCTTCACTGTGTTGTTTGATCACCCAGAGGCTCAACTATGTTGTAACAAGAAACACAACTAGGAAGATGGTTGAACTGATACTCAGGGGTCAGAGCCAGCCAATCCCTGGTCAGCGAAGTTAATAGACCTGACGTGGGCTGCCACTTCCCGTCCAGCACAGCACCCGCAGCCTTTCCTGGCAGACCTCCAGCCACACCCTGGAAATGATCCCTTACGGTTCAAGCCAGATGTCACGAAGAAATGATTTTCTTTGAGATTTCAAGTGGAGATTTCAGTTTGGTCCTTGGCTTCCAAAGAAGCATGGGATCATGACCATTTAATGTAGTAAAGCTTTTAAAAGCAAGTTAGATTTGTCAATTTGTTGAGATTTATTGTATCGCCAAGGGGGTGGGTCTAAAGATAGTTATTAATTTCTTATAATTAGCTGATGGCCACTATAAGTACCTTTTCTTTGGAGGAATAATTCTGTCCTACCCTACCATTATCTTAGCTTTCACGGTACTTGTTACTATGTGCTACAGCTATACATGTGCATTTTAAATGTAATCTTCCACTTTAAACATTTTGTTTGTTTGCTTTTCCTTTGGTTCTTAGGAGCCCTAATAACCTATAGTCACTTGCTGAGTTTATTTTAGCCCCTGGGAAAAAGAATGTCTCTGATAATCTTCCCTCTCTCCAAGCGGTGAAGTGATAGTCAACGGAAATCATCCCACAAGTGAGCCTCCAATCTAACGTCTCGTGCACTGCACAGGGCGTCCAGCCCTGGCGAGCCTGGGATGGAGCGATTCCCAAGGCAGAGTTGGGTGGCCTGGCAGGAGGGGATGGATGCCTGGCCTCTGTGGCCACGAGGTGATGAGGGAGAGGCCGCGCCCGCCCCTGCTCCCATGGCCGAGTGTGCCACTCTTCCTCTATACAAAGACAATTTGCTTTTCATGTAGTAATGAAGAACAATGTTTAACAGACAAAGGAGCTTCTAGTTTATTATTGTGCTGTCTTTGACTAGAGCTAGATGCTGGGAAAAAATGGTAATTCACAGTGTGAATGCTGCTTTTCCAGCCGTATGGGTTATGGCTGAGCATGTACATTGTATATTGCAGATGGTACAATAGTGAACACTGTGAGAACGAGAAAGGAATGAATTACGGTCTTTTTTTCCCTGCTAGCCAAGAAACCAAGAATTTCTTCACAGTGATTGTGTGTGTGTGTGTGTGTGTGTGTGTGTGTATTGCTATTCCTTAAGCAACATGCACTGCTGGATTCTAATAAATGATTTCAGGATTAGAGTTTTAAAATTAACATATAAAATCTCCTGTGACCCTCTTGGAACACCTGTGTTACCCTGCTTTATTCCTGTAGCAAACTGATGCAAGGTACAGGTGATGCCTCCTTAACTTATTTCATGGAAATAAAAACATATTGCATGATTTCTTCTCCTTAACTATATAATCACTGGGACAGGATGGTTCTGATTAATGCAACAAACTTTGGGAGGGGAAAATTCAACATGTTTTATCAGTTCCCCTGTGCTGAAGGGATTTATGATCCATGTAAATCTGATTTAAATAGAAAAGTGATGAGAGTTTGCCTTTCCTAAGAACAACCCCCCCCCATTTTCTTCTACTTAGTTTTTCTGTCTTTTCTTATTAAAATGCTCATGTTATGGATTGGAGAGAAAGAATGGGAATAAAAAAGACCAGACATCCTATGCTGATGGAGAAATTGGAAGTCCAGAAGAGAAACTCTCTCAATTCAGCAGGCTCATATATTTTGACTTAATTTTCAGATATTCTCATCAATGATTTCCAGAAAGTGACATTGATGTGCTTTGGAAACTCTGATGGAAAAATAGTAAATGTGTACTGGAATGCTTTTAGGGTTCTAAAACCATGCTGGAAAATGTCCGCGCATTCCAGCACAACTGTAAACAATCCCATGCTGCATTAATGGGTGTGGCAAGCCTGTTTCTAAGTCTTCTGCGATATTACTTCTATGTTTTTAATTTATTGAATTAAAGCCAGATTTATTCAATTAAGATAATACACTTCAAGGTTAACTGCCATTTGCTGTTCATTTAGGCAAGCTATTGTACAGTTATGTAAATTTCGTGAACAGAGACCCTACTAGAGTGTCTTAATTACAAGCAAAAAGTGCCATTTAAATATGAATTAAGTGAATAGTTGCCTGTATTTCCTGTTTCTGTATTTTCTTCTTAAAATCCAAGGGATATCCAATGATCCATACATTGGTCTCAGATTTTTCATTTTTCTATGAAAGAAAAACACCCCTTTAATAAATATTATATAAAGAAGTAGGCAAACACAGATGCTGTTCTTGTCACACACACACACACACACACACACACACACACACATATATATATATATATATATGATTTTTTTCTGGTTAGTGCACATTCTCATCATGTCTGATAGTTCTTGTTTATGTAATTTAAGAATTAGTCCAGCCTAATGGGGAGATATCACTTCATGTATGTTTTTGTTTAAATTCTCTATATATGTAAATGCCTGTGAGAACACTGGTATTTTTAAGACTACCCTGTTTTGAAACTAACCTTTGGTGATGCATCCAAGCATTTTGTCTTCAGGCTCCAACACTAGGATGTATGAGTGTGTGTGTGTTTGTGTGTGTGTGTGTGTGTGTGTCTGTGTTTAAATATTGAATGGTCACGACTATAGATGTGTTTAGGAAAAATGACCTCTGGGCATATATCTGTAGATTTCCGTGAAACAATTCCCCATGCATCTTGGACTTACTGACAAATACTGTTTTTGTTTGTCTCTGTTTTGGATAGTTCTTGTTTATGAAAATGACCTAGAGATAAATCTGGCATTAATCACGAAGGAAGGGAAGGATTCACAATCGGCTAATGAAAACCACGCCTGGGTTCTGTGGACTCAGCTCCCAGCCGCCTGGGACTCTGCAGCAGCCTGGGAAGATCTTCCCCACGCCCCCCAAGGTGGCTCCTGCGCGTTCCCCCCAGGAGAGAGAAGTTCACTATTCACTCGATGCTTGCATCATCCTCTCCAACATGTTCCCACTGATACATTAAAGGAATTAATTGCTCATAATGATCTCACCATCTGTTAACAGAGGTTCATACCTACAGGCTGGTGGCATGCGGTGGTTCTATTCAGGGATCAATAGGCAATGCCGGGCGGACGCTTTCCCACATTGCCGGCCTTTGCATGCTGAAAGGGGGAGGAGAGCTCGGTGCCGGCCATCTGCTCCTTGTCTTTCTCTGGGAGACCTTGATGCGGTGCAGCACAGCTCTGATCTGACTCCAGTCCGATTGGAATGTGGCTGATCTGAGAGCCTCTCAAAGCTGTGAAAGTGAGTCAAAAGGAGATGCCCATTGTCCAGCATGGCTGAAAGAAAATGATCACTTTAAAATTCATAACTCCCAGGTGCCTGCCATCTATTCATGAGAAAACCCTCTGAACTTCTCTTCATTAAAGAGAGGGGAGTCTTGCTAAAAAGAGAGAAAAGGAAGTAGTTTGTGGGAATGTGTAGGGGATTTTCAAGCCAAACAAATGAGGAATTTGGAATTTTTCACTTGTATTAAAAGAGCTGTGGAAGAAAAAGGGAAGCCCTTATCTAAAAAATAAAAAATAAAAAAAAAATTGAAAAGGAGCGGGACACTTTCCTGGGAGCACTATACCAACTAATAAAGAACATTCCAATTTTTCTTAGTAGATTTCAAAACTCATCCTGTCTCTTTACTGTTACTACCTGAAACAGACTTTTCCCTTTGAATTCTGGGCAGCATTCTTAATCAGTTTCCATTCTTATTCCCAAATTTGGATGGAGACTTGGGACCAGTGAGGCCCTGGGAAGTTCCTGACTGTGGTATGGGACCTACGGATCCAGCAGAATTGAATCCTACCTGCTGTTGCTCTGAAATTTGTTTGGAAGGGTCAGCTGTGCCGACCGAGGTACCTGCAAGGAGCAGAATTCTCATGGTGCCTTGAACACCAAGAGAATCATTAGGAAATAGTAAAGAAATAAAAAAGAAACTCTCTGTCCTCCAGGCAACTAAAGATGCTGAGAGGTCCCAGAGCTGTGAGAATCGAAGGCCTGGTGGAACTTGGCCACTGGTCACTGCAGAAAATCAATGTTGCATCAGAATCCCACAGGAATTCAAAGAGGATTTGTGAATTAATGGGTTGAGAGCCAAACAAAGGTACAAAGAGAGAGACCCATGTTCTGCCTCTTGAAAGTCTTTTATGTTACAGAAGATGACCCATAGGCCCAAAGAGGTTAAGTGACAATGCTCAAAGTCACACAGCAAGCTTGTGATGGAAACTGCTATGTTCCTGTCACTTACTGGCAAGTTTCTTTCCAGTGCTTCTTGCTATTTCCCTTAATGGTGTGGGGTTTAATATTATGTTTACTCGGT
Source organism: Octomys mimax (assembly GCA_002564305.1). Lineage (NCBI taxonomy): Eukaryota > Metazoa > Chordata > Mammalia > Rodentia > Octodontidae > Octomys > Octomys mimax. The sequence continues at coordinate 5,481 of NDGM011027197.1, forward strand.
GTTTCATAGTTGTAGATTAATATTGCCAGCCTAAAGAATTTAGTAGTTTCTAGTAAAATAAATGTTGCGTTCTAAGAAAGATTCTGGGTACCATTATTCATTGCTAACATGTAAGAGGGGAAAATAGATCAAGTAAAGCAGAGATATGCAAAGAAAATTTTGCAATGGGAGACAGGGACCATTGGTGAATTGGGATGGTAAAGTTCACCTCTGTTGGACATCAATAACCAAATATGGGGGAGAGAGGGAGAGTAGAGTTTGTTCACACTTGATACACAGTCAGAAAATGACTCCCTTCACAAGCAGTAGATCACGAGGAACAGATCGTAGGTAGGAGATGGAGGAATCCAGAAATAATCTTAACTCCTGGAGATGGAGAAGACATGCCCACAAGAATCAGTGTTACTGCTCCTTCTTAACAGCAAGGGTGGACCATCTGAACCAGAATTTTTTCTACAAACTTTGACTGAATAGACTACAGTTGATTTAAGAGCCACTTTTGTGTGTGACCTTTCCACCTATCTTTAACTTTCAAGACAGGAGAGAGACAGATAAAATTCTTTGATGAAATTGTGGTGCATTGAATTTATAGTAGACTTAAGTGGGGAGAAAAAGAAATCAAGAGCAATTTTTTTAAAATTTTATTTATTTATTTATTTATTTTTTGTAGTACCAGAGATCGAACTCAGGACATTGCACTTGCCAGGCAGGCAGTTACGCCACTGAGCTATATCCCCAGCCCCAACTGTACATTTGTATACTGATCTAATTTGGTTCTTAAGTTGCTGAATTGTTTGGTCTTAGAGTTATGTAGTACCAAGCTTATGGAAGTTTATGGAATTACAATTGGTGAAACATGGGTGGGGGAGTAGGGTGGGACCACCCTGAATAGCATGAAGTAGACTAAGAACTGGGATGGAGATTGACAGCAGCCAAAAGGCAGAGGCTAACATTTGCTGAAGGAGTTTGGCTTTAGCCTTCCGCTGCGTGAAACCAAGGATTTATTTCAGGATAAATGAAAATATACGTGTAAACCAAAAGAAAAAATGAATTAAAATTTACCTATAGTCCATCTCCTGAAGAAAACCACTAAGTTTGTCGCAGATATATTCAATAATAAAATCAAATCCGAATATCCATATTACCTTACCACTGTTTAAGTTAAAATATGAAATTGCAAATACTTGTCCATTTAAAAAAATATTTATTTATTTGGTACAGGGTCTCGCTATGTACCTTGGACTCATAATGATCCTCTTGTCTCAGCCTCCCCAGCACTGCGATTGCAAGCATATTTTTGTGGCTGACACAGAATGTGGTAACAGGGATCAAACTTGGGACCTTGCACTTGCCAGGCAGGTGCTTAGACCTCTGAGCTATGTCCCTAGTCCTCATTTTTCACTTGCCAAAAAAGTAGTAATTTTCATATGATTCAACTTAAAAGCTTTTTATTCAGTTAAGTGATATGTTATCATCTTCTCCCTTCTTCAAACAATGTACAGATATATTTTTAATGAATGCCTCCATGATTTTAGAACTACCTAAAAAAGTACTGAAAGTTCTAAGCATCTTAGCTCTGTTCAGCATTTAATTTAGAACTGTGTACAAACTTCACAACTGAAGTGAACGATTATGTTATAGGTATAGTGTTCATAAGGTATTTATTTAACATTTTAGTTTTTTAAATACCTGGCCATACTCCCCAACCCAATCGGGATCTTACCATCTTCATACTTACTAGCATATGAGGAATCTAACGTAATGAGGAATCTAAACGTAAATGAGAATACTCCATAAGTATGGGACAAACACAAGTACCTGGCTTCTTAAACACTGCCAGTAAGCACATGCAATGCCACTAACAACACTGACAACAAAACCCCAAATCAACTAACCAAAACCCCACATGCAAGTGATGAAACCCAGTGTGAAACTGAAAGGCCCTGCTTTTCTGGAGGGATTAGGTGAAGTGGCAGATGCAGGGACCTCGGGGAACTGGCTGTTAGGACTTTTAGGCCGTAAAGTTTTGACTGTGAGATTCAAGCCTGTAGGTGTTCAGACTCCCAGGGGAAAAAATTACTGGGAATTTGTTGACATCAACTTTATCTCTCACCTGTTTTCCTGTCAAATTGTATCAGACCTGATAGCTGGATCATCTCATCCTCTGTTTTCTAGACTTTTCTTTCCCATGAGGGTCAGAAATGCTCATCTTTTCTATAAATGAATGCAGCTTCTTATCTTTTCAAGGGTCCCACAGGAAAACTTCTTTCTTTCAATTGTTCAGCTTCTGAAAAAAGGATTTTCTTTAAATTTGACAATTGTCACTGCTTTACATGGGGTCTGTCATCAGACACAATTTTATTCCCAGTTCTTGTGTTCAAAATTAGTAGATAGGGAAGGTTTAAAATGCATGCAGCAAAATCAAATACGCTTTACTGTCACCCTACCCCCTTCTTCTACTTCTCACAAACACGGAGTTTGTAGCCTTAGCTGATCTCGAGATTTTATTATTTCTCCCCCTCTCTTTTCTTTCTCTAAAAACAGAAAAACTGTGCATGGAAAGTAAAAGTTTATTGAGGGCAAAGGTTCAATGACTATTTTTTCCCTTGAACAAATTAATCTTGTATAACCTGCATTATAAAGGCTATTTTTAAAAAGAGGAGGAAATCGTCATTGGAGCCTGATTTGGAACTCTTGTGGGCTGAGTTCACATTTGCACCAGCCAGAGATTTTCAATTAGCAGTGCCTTAGAAAGCAGGGACCCCTGCCTTTGTCAGTGTCCTGTGGAAGAAGAAGAGCAAATAGATTGGAAATGGCCTGATGGCTCGAGCTCCTGGGAAAATGTAACAGGTGTTACAGCTCAGCTGGGTGTGAGATTTATGAAAAAAGCCCACTCAGACTCTGCCCATAGAATCCTGCTTTCTAGCCAGGGCTTCAAGTAGGAAGAAACTAATGACTTCATTACCATCTCAATTCTGGGAAATGCCTGGTCCAGACCTGACTCATTAGAGGAAAGGTATAGCACTCTGGGTGACCTTACAAGATCAAAATGTGATTTAGAGCAATTCCATTAGTCAGGTCTGGAAACCTGAAATAACACACCCTTTCGGAATAACACTGTGGCCATAAAAATGAGAAAACAACAATGAAATAAGACAACAACAATGAAATAAGACTATATGAAGAAGCAAAGACAAAGATGAAAGAAGAAAATACGCTGTAATCCTTGTCATGCCGCAGTATTTTCCTGTACTCTGTAAAAAGCCTCTTCTTTTAGCACTTCTTTTCTCGCTCAGTGTTGTGACACGTTAAGGGCTCTTGTTGCTGTCCCATTTGGAGTGGATTGTAATTGGGGACGAGCTGGAAGCCAGGAAAGATGTCAGGGTTCCAAGCGGTGGAAGATGAAACAAATCTCTTCAGTACTAATAGTACTTAATAGTACCAACGGTAGTAGTACTTAACTGGTATCAATTAACAGTAAATTTTTTTATTAGATAATTGCCTCTTTTATTAATCTGCAATGGGAAGCACATAACACAGGAGTGTCTGTCTCCTGTCCTATTTATCCCTACAAATAATTGTTCATAGCCATTGTATTGTGTTTTATTTCACATCGCGACTCCACTGAAAGGAGAACTTGGCCAGGAAAGTGCAATTTCAGTAACATCCTCATAGGCTATTTATCTCTAAATGTCAGTCCCCTGGTGGAGAGTCCTCCATCCCCCTATGACTCATTTTTATTATGTTCCTACATGCTCTGCTTTCCAGAACACCTTGGAGAAAAAAAGAAAAGTCAAAACATAGACTGTTCGTAATCCCAATCTTCAAAGCCCGGAACTTGCTGTAGAAAGTCCTAGCTATTTCCCACTGTGCGCTGGCTCCCAAGAAAATAACCTTCACACTTAAATTTCTGGTTATATTTCTCCCAGTTAAGTATGGGATTAAACTGAGATTCTCTGTGTCCTGAGGGACATGGTGAGCCATGAACTAAAGTTAGTCACCAAGAAAGCCTTGGGCTGGGTTGGTTTAATCTTTTAGGTGTTAAGTAATTTGGGCAATGGAAGACAACTATACATGCTAAACATGTCAAAATGACCCATTAGGGGTTGGTAAACCTCACCATAAACTAACCTAATGTCTGCCCATCATTGGAAGTATTAAATAGGAGCATGACATGGTTTATTCAGTGATCAAAAGACACTAATTATGATATTTGGGATATTATTTCAGGATAAAGGTTTTAAGTTAGGGATCAGAACTTTCATGAAGGGCTGGGGAGATGGCTCAGTAGAATAAGCACTTCCCTGGCAAGGACAAGGGCCTGAGTTCAATCCCTGGTTCCGGAAAAAAAAAAAAAGAACTTTCATGAAAAAAGTATCTGACACTGGACCTATATATTCTTATAGAACTATGTCAAAGCAAATCTGATGGGTATATTAGTATATCTAAAATATTTTGCTACTTCCCTTTGATTTTATTTCTGCCCATTTTTCTCTCTTCTTCTGTGAGAATATATATGGGTGAGAAAGGTATAAAAAGCTTATGCAAGTAAGTTTTACATTTTGTAGAGTAAGTGTGCCTGCACTATCTCATGAAGCACATAAGAGGTACATAGGTAAGGAAATGTGCCTTAGATGGTTTGTCACTGAAGCTATAGACTCAAATCCCTGGGCCCAGTATTCTTGCATAATCCTGAGCTCTTAAGGACAATTGTGCCTATAATGTTAATAAATATGTCTCAACACAGCTTCATACAGCAATCTAATGCATTCTTGATGGTGACAACAGAGACACTTATTTTGCAGTATTGGGAATTGCACTCAGAGACTTCTGCTTGATAGATAAATGCTCTACCACTGACCCATAGCCCCAGCCCTTGTCCTAGAAACACTTTTAAAGATATTTTTATTTAGTGCTTCTTCCTTAGGCTCAGAAGCAGGATTTTAAAGCTGAAAGATAATTAGAGTTATTTTTAAGGGCACCTGAGGGTTAATGATTCATAAAATATTTAATTATCTGATGCAACATATTAACAGTGGTGTCTCTGACTCCAAAAGAGTTATTAGATGAAGCAAAATGTTTTCTTATAAAAGGAAAATCCTGGATATGTCCTAGTGGGAAGTGCATCCTGTGTGAATTACCACAAGGGCTCTCTTTCCCCTATTTCTGGCTGTGGAAATGAAGGCATCCTAAGTGTTCCCTGAGTGATGGAGAGCACTGAAAATAAAAATCCAGTGTCTTTGCTGCGTTAGCAAGACACGGGCCCTGTGTTCATTGCCCTTGCCTGGGTTGCTGAATCCTGATGGAAAATGAAAACTGCAAGGGTTTGAACAGCTTTTGAAGTTACTAAGACAATTAGGAACCAATGTATTTGTGAGGGATGAACCTTCCCCCTTCACTGTCCCCAAAACAGAAGGAACAAAAGGAGAAAAGCTGTTGGTCATTCAAGCCTGAATTATGCTTGTCCCGAGGAAGGCAGAGCAATATGGTGGGAAAGGAACCTGGAGCCATCATCCTGCGTTTGAACAATATCTGTATGCACCATTTCCTTCATGAGAGATATGGAAACTAAGTGAGAGATGATGGTACCTGGCTGGATGCATGGGGAGGCCACAAAGGACAGCTTTACTTTGCCTACATCTTTTTGCTCCTAGCTCTAGGTAACACGGGGCAGAGATACTGTTTGCACTGAGGAGAAGAGTAAGTTAAACACTCAAATTTAAAAAAAATAAACACACAAATTAATATTGTCCACAATTAACGAATTAACTAGGCCCACAACAGTGAATCCCAGGACTAAGCATACGTAGCTTGTCAGCCCCTAATTCCAGGCTGGCACCCACAGACTAAACCTCTAGACCCGCCCTAGTGCCAGACAAGAGTCATACCTCTGTGTTGTGGTTTGAATAAGGAGTGTCTCCTCAAAGACTCCTGTGGTCAGAGGCAGGGCCTGTGGAAGGTAGTGAAATTATACGAGGCCCTCTGTGAGGCAAGTCACTGGGAGCCTTCCTGTCTGAGCCACTGCTGCCCTCTTCTGCCTCTGCTTCCTGGTCACCATGATGTGAACAGGCAACTTTCCTCCACCCAGATCCTTCCACTGTGCCAATTCTATGCAGCCTGCTGAAGATGGGCTGAAACTTCTGACCTGTGAGCCAAATACACTCCTCCTCCTTCAAGTTGTGGGTGTTGGGTATTTTGTCCCAGTGATGAGAAAAGTGACTTAGACACCCTGAGAGACAGATTTGCACTCTGGCCTGCAGCACTGCCAGCCAACTACACTGGCCTGTGGAAAGGACACACTTTCAACAAATGGCATTGCAAGAACTAGACATCCATCTGAAGAGCAATGAAACTAGATTCTTATTTTTCACTGTACACAATCATTAACTCAAAGTGTATTAAAAATTTCAACGTAAGATCCCAAGCTATCACACTGCTAGAAGAAACCATATGGAAAAAATTCCATGACACTGATCTGGCCCGTGATTTATTTTGGGGGCTACAGAGAACAAAACACTGGCAACAAAAGCCGAGAAGCAGCAAATGCTTTCCATCACACTGGAAATCTTCTATGCTGTAAAGGAAACAATCAACAGAATGAATACATAGGCTACCAAGAGGGAGAAAGTATTTGCAAACTATTCTTATGATAAAGAGATAATATCTAAATACAGGAAGAGCTCAACAAACTCAAAACAGAAAACTCAAATAGCCTAGTTCAAAAAAGGGCAGTTCTTCTAAATAGGACATCTGAAAGGCAGACATACAAATGGAAACAGGTACATAAAGAAATGCTCAGCATCACTAACCAGGGAAATACAAAAGAGAATCACAATAAGCTATCACCTCAATTGTGTTAGAATGGCTAGTATCAAAAAGACAACGGACAATCAGTGCTGGTGCGGATATGGAGAGAGGCGAGCACCTGTAACAGCACTGGTGTGCATGCAAATTAGCATAGTCCTTTGTGGGAATGCAAATTAGACAACGTAAGAGTTCCTATACTGGAACATAGTGGAGGGGTTTCTCAAAAACATTATAAATAGAAAAAAATGTACAATGCAGTAATCACAGTACTGGTAACTAGAGATGGTAGAATCAGTATGTTGAAATGATATCTACACTCTCGTGTACATAGCAGCACTATTCTCAGTAGCTAAGGTATGAAATCAATCTAGACATCCATTAACTAGAAACTAGGTAAAGAAGATGTTCCTTACATGTATGACATGATAGATAGTACTTAGTCATCAAAGAGGGAAACCCTGTCATTTGCAGAAGCACAATGAACCAAAAGGACGTACATTATGTGAAATAAGCCAGACAGAAAAACAAATACCTCCTGATTTCATTCATATGTAGAATTTTTAAAAAGTTAATCAGGTAGAAGTAAAGAACAGAATAATGGTTAGTACAGGCTGGAGATCTTAACGGAGAGGAAAAGATTGGAAAATATTGGTCCAAACATATAAAGATCACAGTTGTATAAGAGCAGTAATTCAATAGATCAATTATAGGTGTGGTGACTACAGTGAGGATGTACTGTGTCATAAAATGTGAAGTGAGGAGATTTTAACTGTCCTCAGCAAAACTAGTAACTATATGTGACAATACATTTGTTAGTTGCTTAGGGGTGCCATTTCACATCATATATATACTTCCAGGCATCACATTGCACATGATAAATGCACATGTTTTTTCCTGTCAACTAAACATGAAGTAGTGCTGAATTATAACAAGACTAATAAATTGGACACCTAACTGAAGACCTACTGTTATTAATGAGATAGTAATAAGTGCTATTGTTTGAATATTTGCACACGTGTAAAAATTGGAGATGGATCGATATTCTTTTGCTCTAAAGAAAGTTGACGAAAGTGTGTAAAGCAGTAACAACTGCATGGAAGTTTGCTAACATGAAGGATTAATTCATCTGTTGTGAGTTAAGTTGAGCTTCAGATTAGATTTTGCAGGTCAGCTTGCAGGAGCTCAGATACTTGTCCTGGGGCTAAGAAATGAGGCATTCATCAGTAGATGGTGGGATGTGAGTACCATTCCCCTTCTGTCAATGTTTTAGAGCAGCCAGAGACCTTTCAGTTGTGGGTCAGAGTCAAAAGTAAACTATCCTTCCATAACATTCACTGGAGCATTTCACAAAAATGCACCAGTGTCGATTTGAGCTTCTTCACATTTTTACATTCAATAATGATATGCTACTAAGTAGCTGAAAAGGATGCTATTGTCCAAATATCAGAATTGTATTTTCATTTTTAGAAGTAGGTTAGTATTTTTCTTAGAGGCATCACTTCATTTTCAGCTCATATGCTAAATCTGACTTGTGTTTTATTTTAGAAGTTGGTAGAACTTATTTTTATTTTATAAGTTTGTAGAACATGATCTGTGCTATGTTATTATTTTGTATTATTTCTAGCATGGAATTTTGGCAGCATAATCTAATAAGAGTGCTTCCTGTCCCTTTCTTTTTCATTCTTATTTAATCCCCACTTGTCAATATAAATGGTAAAAAATAAAGTCAAAGTACAGTTTTATTCCACTGTTCATTTAATGTTATTTGACATGACTTTCTATAGTTAGTGTCAGCTCATATAATAAGGTGCAGAAATAAGATAGCTTCATAGTTACATAATGCCATTTTCTCTGAATATTACAAAGCAGAGATCAAATAAACAGTTTGTTAAATTTATGTTCATTTGCTGGTATACGGCAACATTGTTCATCCTGTTTTATCAAAGGGTGAGTTGAGGTCTAGAAGTTGATAGGTGCAGCCAATAGTTTGATTCTCCTTGATTATTATTTCTGTTTTCTTAGAACAACAAAATCTACTTTAAATAAAGCATCTGCCATGAACCAACACAAACCTATTTTAGGCCTATATTCCATTTTGCATCCTTGTACTTCAGCCAAGCCCCTCATGAGTTATGTATAATTTTCTACATGTGAGGGTGTAGGTAAGCAGAGATGGCTCTGATGCTGAGACATAGGAAGTGCTGAACATGGTATCCATGTAACTTATTGTTAAGTATAAGGTTCTCTTTCACTGTGAACCTGCTAAAGCCCAGAGTTGGACACCTGAGGACAGGACTCTAGCAGCCCTTACCGAACACTGATATATCTAAAGGAAGAGGAGCGGAAAATGTCAGCTCTCTTTGGGAACACACCCCTGATTTTGTCTTTATTGTTTGTAGCTTTGTATGAACCTGGCTGTTTCCACTGCCTTTCTGGATCATGCATAATGGAAATCACCATGGCTTGGTAACACATTTATAAACCCAATACAAACCACCAGAAGGAATGAAGATTAAAAGCTTTGGATTTTGAGAACAGAAATCTATTCATAAAGCATCATGTAGCAGGAGTGAAACTGGGATGGAAATGATTGTCCATAAATTTTCCATGCTCATAACTTCCATATGTTTACATGGAAGAATGTCTATATTTTATTCTGGTTTTTCTTTTTGTTTGTTTGTTTTGTTTTTGTAGAACCAGGAATTGAACTCAGGCTCTTGTGCTTGCCAGGCAAGCACTTATTCTATTAAGCCAGAATGTCTATATTTTAAATAGTATTAAATGGTACTATTTTTTATGTATGTGGTACAGGGACTCACTATGCAGCTTGGATTTGTAGTGATCTTCCTGCATTCAGCCTCCCCAGCGCTGGGATTATAGGTGTGCATCACCATGCCAGGTCCCAGTGCTGGCTCAGCACACCCAGGGGCAGGCCCGGTGTGGCATGTGTTAATAGTACTAAATATTAAAAATGACTTTTCCTTGTATAATGTTCATGATACACTCAATATTTTTATTGTATTTAAGTTCTCTGAGTAACAAAAGAAAAGTTAAATCTGGTCAAATAAGGAAATGTTGTGAAATCGTGAGTTTATCATCTATCAATTTCTCTGCCTATTGCCTCTTCTGGAACTGTGGGACTGTTGATATTGTTTGGAAAACTTATTGATTAAATTGCTTGGAAAACTTATTGATTAAATTGTTTGGAAAACTTATTGATTAATTTGTTTTACCCAAGTGAACAAACTTTGCTTAAATGATTTTTTTTTTTTT